>FIZR01014124.1:0-15932 GCA_900060175.1 Ferrisia virgata | reverse complement strand
TGAAAGAGAATTGAGCCCGTGTGTCTACGAACATTGGCCGCTGGCTCTCGCGACGCGACGGAAACATTACGCGGAATATTACGTTGGCGCATAATGCATCCTTTTCAAACTGATTTTAAAGTGTTTCAATCGATTTTAGTAAAAAATATGTAATGACCTTTTTCATTGAAAATTTGACCAGCTACATTTTTTAGCCCAATTTTTTTCTTTATCGCGTTTAAGAACAAAGTTAGGCGAAGTTATTGGTAAAAACCCTGTTTTTGGGGCAGAAATGTGGATATTGGAGACGAAACACCGGTCGAATTCTAGCCAATTTTTAAAATATTGTTCAAGGGGTGGTATACTACCTGATTTGAATGGACTATAAGCTGGAACGCTCCGTACAGAATTCTATTAGTATAGCTTCCAGCTTCCTTAAGAGGGATCGTTACGAGCACTCAAAGTAGAGCCACGTTCGAAAAAAAAACTCAACCTCCTCGCCCTCGGAACAATTACCAAAGAGAGCGAAATTCATTGAACTCAGATAATTGGAAACTTTCGCAGGCTATACTTGAAGGATGTCGCTAAGCGGATATCAGATGGACCAGGTCTCTCCTTAAAAAATCTGAGTCGTTCTGACCTCCTCTAAAATTTCCTTTCTCATGCAGAAGAATTATATTTATCTAGGATTTGAAATTAAAACCATCGAAAACTTTCATTTTTCTTCGTGAAATTCGAATAATGCTCTTTTCGATACCCATAATGTCCTGTTTCTGCGGAAAATTTAGATTAAATCCATAGCCACTTTTAAGCCCCTTAATTTTCAGTGAAAACTCCAAAATTGGATTCCTTTCCTGAGTAGAATCATTGATTTTAAAATAAAAATAAATCGCATATTTATAACTTATTTATTTACATCTTCATTTAAATTTATTGAAATTAGACTCGCATATTTTCATTTTAGATATTTTTATGAACCACGTTGGGTCCGATTTATGCGAAAAAAACACCTACATTACCAACGTAGGAATTGCCCCAAATTTGTGGAAGGGGATGCTTCCGGATTCTGCAATTATGTTCCTCAGCTAAAATTTTAATCACACAGACCGACACGAAATTTCATGCTGAACAACTTTACGTCTATTTATTTCTAGCGTATCAAGTATTATTTCTTAGAAGAAGGCATTTTTGAGCATTTTTTTTAAGTTTTTACGAGCGCTCAAAATGTCAAACAAAATTTTTTTCAATTCTAAAAATTATACTCGACAAAACGAAGACTTTGGTGAAAAAAATTGTAATACCTCTGTAGAATTCGGTGCTGTAGCAATTCAGAGTTTTTTTAAATCAATTAATTAGTCCGTAAGGATGGAGGGGGGTTAGAGAATTTCATGTCGATAAACTCATCATCCCTCTAAACATTTGTATTAAAAATCATGATTTTTCCTCAAACACCCGTGAATAAAGAATTTTTGAAGTTTTTTTGGTATTCTGAGCGGTGAGGGGAAGGGGGATTTTTGACCCTAAAACTTTTTTTAAAGATACCTAGTGACGTTTTATGAATATTTTTAAAATCTGAGATCGAGGGTATTTCATTTATTCTTACCTAGGAACACCGTTCTCATAGGTCGACGATTCTATCGATATAATAGTGATTTTTGTATTTTTAAGTGTGTAAGGAGACGGTGACTTGAAATAGTTCTCTTGTTCATTTGGTTGTTTTGTGGAGAGAGGGCGGGGATCACATCAGTTTCTCGTGATTTCTAAGATTTAGTAGGTAACTTAGGTAGGTACATCACAAATGAAGGGTATAGAGAAAGAACCAGCCAACTCACTTTTTCATGTTTTCAGAACTGTACATTTGTCAATGAATACGTTTCTCTCGACTAAATTTTCGATTCCTTCCGTGTACTCTTCAAATACATTAATCGCAAATTCCATTTCTCGAATATATTTACCAACTAGCTAATAAAATAAGCTAAATAGATCTTAATTTAATTAAATCAAAACGATTCCTTATACTTTGTTGATATAAATTATCATGGTACATAGAAATGCGCATTTATACATCGCGGGGTAGTTCGCTAAGTAGGTATATGCGTGATATAATGAAACGATAAGTCATTGAATAGATAATACTGCTCGGATATCGATTACGTATTAAGGTTCAATAAAAATTCGGATTCGAAAAAACAACATCGTTTAAAATAGATTCATATAATTTTTGATAAAGATGTAATATCTAAAAAAAAAAAAAAAAAAAAAAAAAAAACGTTTAAAAAGTAATTTACAAATTGGTAATTACCTGAATTGATAATTTTTACTCGTATAAGAAATTAGCAAACGGTGACAAATAGTTACCTTCGGCATAATAGTTTTACTTTTGTTATTATAAGTTTCGTCTTTTCACTTTTCAAAGTCATTAGTAAACTGCACATAAACATTATGAAACCTAATGCGGGTGGTAGGTACCTATCTGAAATAATTGAGTATTATTGGAATATTTTTATCCATTTTTTTGTTTTCTGTAGTTGGTGCATAATCATTTGCTCTTTTGAAATAAGTAAAATGCTTGTGCAGATAAGAAAACGAAAATGTATTTTAGAAAATTATCGTTTAGAAATGCACTGATGGTTTCATTATGAACAAGCATATCTTTCAAAATGAACAGATAAACATTCAACTCTGAAAAACGAAAGCGAAATAATTACATTACATGCCTGCTAAATTAAGATGAGTTTTTTGTGTGTGTGTGTTTTACGTTCAAGATCATATTCTCTAATTAACTGAATTTACGATATGCGTATTTATTTTTCAAAATACTACATACAATGTATGTACTTATTAATCCATCAAAACACTCAGCATACGAGTTGATTGATAATGCAGTAAGTTAATCTTATCATATATTCATTAATATGAGTTTGGGAGGATTAAAAATAGCTAGTATGTAGGTACCGAGTACTCTACGTAGTCGTAGGTAGATGATAGGTTGATAGGTTAGGTATTAGATTGCAGTCTGAATTTAGATAGTATCAGTTAGCTAAAAATTTCGTGTACCATAAATACATATTACCCAATCGATGAAACGAAATAAGTCGGACGTTCGTTATCATTGCAATACTCATATATCGCTTTTCGAAATAGGTACTACGTATACGTGTACCTACCTACCTACCTACCTACCTATCTACCTATCTATCGGTTAAGCTGAATGCGATTATACGTACACGATCGATGCGATACATTTACCTACGAATTATTTCTTTAAAAAATAAAAATTAAAAAAAAAATACTAAAAAATTTACCTCCATATTGCATTTACGAATGAAAACCGTGCTGAAAATTAATCATTTTTCTAAAAAGGAAAAAATGATACCAATTCTTGGAAAAATATTACTCGCAGGTACGTCGTCGAACGTTTACTCGCAACAACTCGTAACCTTTTTACAAAACCATTGGACATGAAGCAAAAAAATATTACGTATTACGCGATACGCGACGAAGCATAAAATGCATTCAACATGACATCGTCGAATAAACTGGTTTCTAAAATTGCAGTCGCGCCATTCGAATATACAGTACATTTTTAATATTTACTTTGTTTTTCTAATCTCGTTCGTCATTTAACTGTTTGAAACCCGCGATATGTATTTTTCAAACCTTTATCTAAATTACCTATATAATATGTAGTATACTTATATGTATATGATATAAGTTACCTACGTGTATCGTTGCAAGTGTTATGCGCGGGTATTTTATTATTATGCATATTCGGTATTATATATTTCCATAAATCCATTGCCTGAATATATAAGTACACGACGACGATGCACTCCGCTCTCCCCTATATAAGGTTTATTCCAAACACAAATATGTTATTGATACTTATATACTTTATACAGCGACTGGTTAACCTTGACTATAAGTTACACGATGTATGTGTTTTTGGGTATTGTAAATGTAGCGAGTATATGTGTAAGTACGTATATAAGCATATATGATAATCGCAACAGTTTGAAAAAGAAATTTCTGTAAGGTTGGCATTTCTATGTAAGTAAATACCTACGTACCTATGTACCTAAATGCGTATATAAAGCAAGACGCGAAGGCTACTGTGATAAGATACCTATATATTTATTCGACAAAGTAAGCCATTAATTGAGTGAATTTGATGGAAAAAATTTCAAGTAATAAATGCGAATAAGTATATCAGTTCACTGAGGCATTGAACTTTCGGAAGTTTAAAAATTAATTGCTGTGTTTTTCGGCACAGGGCACGCTATGTGTAATGCCCTACTGGTATACCATACTGTATAGCAACCGATTTTTACTCTTATCGAAAACACGTGATTGAGATAGGCTTATGGTAAAATGATGAAACACGTATGACCATCAAACGGTATCAAAGATGGTGGCTAAATAAAATTTATAATTAATTTTCTAAACGATTTTCCACTGAATTAACTTCATTATGGTATGGATGAATTGTCATTTTTTCGTCCCAAATTTCACTCTACACAAAGTAAAACAATAAAAAAATACCTTGAGAAACTTACAAAATTTTTAAATGTCGACGAAATAGAAAATTAATTTCAGACTAAACCTTGTTATTGAGTTAAAATCAGAGTCGTTTGGAGAAATTTCAAAGTACAGAACAAAAGTACTCTCGAGGCCTTCTCCTTGAATTTTCTTTTTTTAGAAATATTCAACCCATTTTATTCAATCTGACACGTAAGTCCTGGGATGTCGCGTTGGGAAGGGGGGAGGGGGGTTGCAATGGGCGGTATCACCTTTTCTCGCTGGACCTTGGTAAAAAGTTGGTTGAGAAAAAAATATAAAAATTACCCTAAAAATATGAACTTACATCATAAAGTTAAAACTCCTGCAAACACTTTTTTTCAAAATAAAATAAATAAAAAAGCGGAGATTTAAATGTTTTTATAGCTTACGTCAATTTTCACCCTTCTTCGACATTTTTCCGGTGAATTTTGAATAATTATCTTCACTTTTTACCCAGTTTAGTTACTTTTTTTAGTTAGTTTTTAATGATTTTAAACGATTTTTTTTTTCATATTCTAGGTTAATTTTCCCGCATTTTCTATCATTTTTTTTTGTAATGTTTAGTTAATTTTTTCAACTTTTTATCCATTTTTATAAAAAATTTATTATATAAAATTTTCGATAATTTTCAACAATTTTTTTCATGTTTTAGGCCAGTTTTCAAAAATTTTTGTCAAATTTTTACCCAGTTTTCAATGATTTTCAATTTTTTTTTTTTCATATCTTAGGTCAATCTTCACCCATTTTACAATTTTTGTGATTTTTTAAAAAAACTTTTTTCACTTTTTACCAATTTTTATCAAATTTTGCAAAATTTTCGATACTTTTCAACTATTTTTTCGCGATTTAAGCAATTTTTTTACCAACTTTTCAACACTTTTTTACGATTCTTGATCAATTTCCTTCATTTTGTTACCAATGTTGGTCAATTTTTTACCAAGTTTTCGATAATTCTCAACAATTTTTTTCAAATTTTAAATTATTTTCATAAATTTTTCCTGATTTTTGACGATTTTTAAGATTTTTTTAAAAATAATTTTGGTCAATTTTCACTCATTTCTCAACATTTTTTCATGATTTTTAATTAATTTTTTTCACTTTTTATTCATTTCAATCAATTTTTTATACAATTTTCGATGGATTGCAACGATTTTAAAAAATTTACTAATAAATAGATCAAATGTTGAATACCGAGTATTGGAAACTATTCTTTAATAATTTTCGAGATTTATTCAGTATTTGAATGTTTTGATTTTAGCATTAAACATTCACAATCTAAATTCTTTTTTGAATCGGTTGATAACAAAACAATGCGATTTGTGATTCTGATCCTCGCTGGATAGTTTATTTTGGAATTGCTATATCTTCCGTATGACGCCCAAATTTTTTGATAGTTCAAAAATCTGTGTATTTTTGAATGTTTGCAAACACGTTTCTACCATTTACACGATAACAGCTCGTCCTTCCCAAAAATTTTATAATGACCTAAATTATAGAGAATTAAATTTTCAATTGATAATATTCTTGGAAATTTTTTAATAGGATCAATGTCTGCGATATAATCGAGATTTTTTTTATTTTCAAATGTGTAAGAATTTTGTTTTGAAAAAAAAAAAAATCTCGATTATATCACGAACCATTAATGCTATCAAAAAATTTTAAACACATTATCGATTGAAAATTTCATTTCCTATGATTTATGTGATGAAAAATTTTTCGATAGGAGGCACCATTGTCGCGTAGATGATAAAAACGTGTTTTAAAGTATACAGAAGATGCCGATTCGCGAACTCTCTACAATTTTGTGCGTCAGATAGAACGCTTGCAAGCCAAGAATGAACTAAGCAGGAAAAATTATTCGACGTACAGAAACTAAATAAGTTTCTTTTCAAAAATAACCCTACTTTGGTAAACCTTAGTAGCCCTCTCATGATACACAGCGAGCTAAAATTTACCTACTATGGAAAATTTTATCCGAAAATCAGCCGAATTGAAGATCATCATATTTTTTCTCTCCGCCTAAATATTTAATTTTTGAATATTTAAATGAATAATCATCTTCAATTTAATTGCGTTCTGAAAAAATTCACGATTTTTACTCATATAACATCTACTCACTTATTTCATGCTAAATGCAAATAATCATCATGCTCATCTCTGATGATGAGATTTTCTAAAAAAAATTTAATATTCTCTTATCTTCATCAGCAACGAACTCGACGATTATGCGTATTTGAATAATAACCTTTGGCCGATTAAGAATAGTACATACAATTTTTACTTTTGTATGCAAAATCAAGCAGTCATCAACCCTCAAAATTATACGTACCCGTACTCGATATCACTCAATAATTAGTCGAGTCGGAAAATTCAATTATTATAGACATAGAATTTCTCATTAAAATTATTTCGAATGACGTCAATGCCTAAAATAAGCGTATGAGCGAAATAAGAAAATATTCGTTAAAATGCAAAGATTTTTCAATGGGTGTAATTTAAAAAAAATAAAATATTAAGTTTTTCCTTTTTGGTAAATTTACATTGCATTATGATTATTCGACTGTTGGACGGCAGAACCTAACGCATAAATACCATAAGTAGATATTAGACCCATAAGTAGACGTACGAGTATATCATCTTTTTGTAGATAAATTTGATGCTTTTATCGAGCACTCTCAGTAGTATAGTAGCGTTTCAGTGTCATGAACACGTACATTCACTCACACATATGTACCTATAGTATTCGAAAAAAAAAAAGGCCAAAGATTATCTATAAAAAGAACTCGCGTAGGTAAAGATGAGTGAAAATACTCGCACATTATGGCGATAGTTGGCCATAGATATGGTACAGATAGATAGATAGGTCTAGAACTACAATACAATATGTGTGTTTTGTGTATTGTGTATGCAATCTATACGGATCCTTGTGAGCAAAACTTATACTGCTGTGCTAAAATTCATTGTAAACATTTCCAAAAACACGTTAATTTTAGCATCAATACCTGCGAGTGAAATTAATTAACTCAATGATCCAAAAATTCGTATTACCCAAGGCGAATGTATAAATATAGGTAATACTCCGGTGTAAGTGCGATTTCGTAAATGACCGGAATTGTCGCGTCGTATCGTTCATATGCGAGTAATACCTACCTATCTAGCCTATCTACCTACCTAAACATTGCATTCGTGCAAAGTGTAGTAATATAGTGGGTCTGGGTACTACGTAGTACTACGTATTCACTCCTGTGGGCATCTTTTCTTCGATATGGCTTTTTAAAAACTCCATGCAAATAACATAGGCAATTTAGTGGCGTTCACATGTCACCTTGACTTCAGCTTAACGTTATTTCTTTGTATTAGATAATTAAGTAGTATACGATGACGAGCATATAGGCCGACGCCATATACCTATCTAATAGTTTTGTAAACAGTATAGTGCGTAGTGTTAAGCACGTACACGTTTAATCATCTCTACAACCATTAAGTATAACATACCTAAAGCCAATTGGAAAAACAATTGGTTCGAGGTTTTTCGCAAAATTTTCCCTATATAATTTCCAATTGACAATCGTATACTATATTCGTATAGTTAGGTATCGAATACCAGAAAATTATACGGTTTGATTAATGGAAAATAATAAATACTCGGTATTCGTGAACGCGCATTATAAAACAGCTTGCTGGCAATTTCCAATAACCGATTAATACCGTACATAATTTCGCCATACATTTTTAACCAAATTATACCTTTTAAAAGGTAATGGATTCGATATCAATGTAGATACCTATTTAAACACGACAATGTTATCAATTTAAACTAAATTTTAGAGTTTTGCGATTAATACGTAATTTTGGATATGAAAAAAAAGACAATAGTTTTGCTGTCTCTTTCTGATTACGAGTATAATTGTAGGGATGTATGTAGGTATATTCGTACATTTATTCGTATATATTTTACCTACTTTACAAATACGAATAATTTTAAATATGTACCGGATAAGTATTGAATTATTGAATAAGTAACAAATCTATATATGTATATACATTTACTACCTTCTAAAAAGTTTCTTTACTTCGGATAAAAAATTTGTCTTCAATAGAAATGAGAAAATTCACGTTATAGTTATTTTTAAAAAAAATTGCGTAGGTAGCTGGGTACTTGAAGAATTTAAAAATACAGTCAATTGATTTTTTAAAAAGATGCTGAAAAATTGCAATTTTAATGAGCGTAGGGCGGGCAGATTTACAAAATTATTCGTGACAATACGTTTGTTCGAGCGCTCGTAAAACTTTGGAATTTCAAATTTTCCAAAGTTTTTATCTCAGGGCACTCTTTCAATACCAGCTATTAACACAACGTTGCTGTTTGTGTCGGAATAAGTATTCAATAGATTGAAATATTTGAAACGATTTTGAAGTAAATAATTAATTAAATAGATAAATCACTGAAAATCATAATTTTGGCATTAATTCGGCATGATTCAAACAAAATTCCAGTTGCATAATTTTTTTCTGAGACTTATACCTAATACTGAGCAAAGGTGTAAATGTAAGATGATGAAGAGAAGCGGTATAGAATTAAGGCTGGTGACTTTTGGAAGTTAAAATCTGCTCCCTCTACTTAGATCGTAAAAAATTGAATTTTCCTTGAAAATAGGCCTATCAAGTACAAAAACTTATTTAAATTACTCAAAAATGGTTCCAAAAAGTTTTTAATGATTGAAAAATCATTTTTTTTTTTGAAATTTTGGTTCTCATTTCACTCAGGAATATCTAATTCTTCACAAAAACATTAAATATTAAATGTTTGCGCGCATCGAAAAATTGAATCCATGCGGGTCTAAGGTAGTCTATCCGGAGCACTCGAATCGTTTCGTTCATAAAAGGGTCATCTCCTATCACTAGCTACAACAGGGAAAATGGGAGGTTGATATCAGTTGATATACATGTTTGAAATTTTATATTTCAATAATTTGTATTTTTTTGAAATTTTTGATGTGTTTAGCAAGGTGTTTCTCGGTTTTCTTTCAAAAAGACACTTCAAAAACTTCAAAAAAATACAAATGACTGAAGTATACCATTTCAAAAATATATATCAACTGATATCAATCTCCCATTTTTCCCTGTTTTAGCTAGTGATAGGAGATGACCCGTTCATGAACGAAACGATTCGAACGGTTCGGATTGAAACAATCAGAGCCATAGCAATTCAAAATTAATTGGGAGTGTGAAAGGGAGAACCTGCCTCAAAAATGCCAATTTGAGTGTATAAATTTGCCAACTAAATAGGTTGATGTACAGATACTAAAGTACCAAGACGCCTCACTGGTGGACACAGACGTGAGGGGATTTAGTAAATAATTACTGGTGTATTTTCCACTAGAGAGCGCTGATACTTGACATGAAAAAGTTTTCTGCATTTTGACTGGATTATTTCAGCAACGAATAATAACGATAACTGTAAGCAATTTGATGTCATATGACATCACATCAACTGATCACCATCATAACTCATGAAGATTTCAACCAATTAGATCGTCGTAGGAAAAATTTTGAAAGAAACTGTTGCATGTGAAATCCATTTTGAAAGCTAAAAAAAAGTAATTTTTCTAGCCAATTATCAGCGCTCTCTAGTAAGCAAAAACGGAACGCGAACGTTCTCAAAAAACGTTGCTGCTAAGCTAGCCTTCCCCCTCCAATATCTCCAAGAAAACTTGATAAACGATAATTTGTATGGCTAAAAACAACCAAATGTCATTTTTGGAGCTGAAAAATGCTTTTAAATGCACATTTTTAGACCTTTCAAAATTAATTTTTCATAAATTATCATCCCTTGTTTCGCTCAGGCCATACTGATGGCATTGACAATAGAACGCGACTTTTTTTTTTTTCAATTGAAGGTACATGGTTTAAGCCCCTTCAAAAATTTCTACCCTTATTTGCCTATGGTGTTTATGCCCGAGGTGGAACGAAGGCGGAAATTTGAAAGAATGAAAATTCAAAAATTAAAAAGCTAAGAATTTTCTGTCTCTGACAGATTTGGCATCGTTCCTAAACAGGTCCGTAGCCAGCCTTAATTAAAAAGCGATGCTAACTGAATGCCAGAGGATGCTGGATAAACATTCTATAGGAAGGAAGTAGGAAAATAGGGTTCAAACCCCCTTGAAGAGGAAAAACTTGAAATATTTTTTACATTTATGCGGATGTTTTTTCCTAAAAGCCTTGAAAATACACGTTTTAATCGTTAAAAAAGTGCTTTTTTTTGAAATTTCATCGTCACTTCGTTCGGACATACCATTTAATTTATTTTCATACATTCAGACCCCCCCCCCCCAGTATACAGAAGAAGTGGATACCCCTTTCTTTGAGCCATTCCTAGCAACGTCACTGTCCTATAGGTGAAAAAAAACTGTATTAATTTTGTTAAACTTTTAATTAGCAACGAAAAAGTAATTCTAATTCGTAGGTTTAGTTTCATACCATTGAGTCCTTCTATTCTTTACATTATTAAAGATTAAGGTATCTTAACAAATCATCATTATCTATAAGCTTTAGGGGATGCTCAGCATCCTTTAGCATCCTCCTGCCTACGAGCCGGCAGAGAAAAATACTGCCCCATAATTTATGTCTAAATTGATAAGAACATAATATAATTTACGTATAGTTCATTTATAAATCTTGTAAAAAATGTTATGTGGTGTAAAATGTGGCTTATTTTTTAAATTACATGAAATTAAAAAGAAAGGTATTTCGCACGAAGCGCGAAAGAATTTTGAAATCACAACCTATTAAGTCTGTAAAAGTTTGAGAAAATTGGGAATCGCCAATTTCCCAATTGACAACTTAAAATTATTAAAATGCTCACTGCAACTCGATGGCGGATCGTCCTCACATTACACCCGCATTTTACGGCCCTGTTGAAACGATGATATGATTAAAAAAAAACCCAACCCCTCGCCCTCGGAACAATCACCAAAGAGAGTGAAATTCATTGAACTTAGACAATTGGAAGCTTTCACAGGCTATGTTTGAAAGATGTCGCTAAGCGGACGTCAGGTGAACTTAGACCTTTCCTAAAAAAATCTGGGTCGTTCTGATCTTCTCTAAAATTTGCTTTTTCATGTACAAGAATTATATCTACCTCGGATTTGAAATTAAAACCATCGAAAACTTTCATTTTTCTTCATGAAATTCGAATAATGAATGCTCTTTTCGATACCCATAATATCCTGCTTTCATTATTTGGAAAATTTTTGGACTCTCTCCTCTATGAAAAATTCTTTCGGAAAATTTAGATTAAATTCATAGCCACTTTTAGGCCTCTTAATTTTCAATGAAAACTCCAAAATTCGATTCCTTTCCTGAGTAGAACAATTGATTATGACTGAAAAAAATAGAAAACAATTACATTGCATGCAGACGCGTATATTATTTAAAAATAAAAATAAATCGCGTATTTATTACCTATTTATTTACATCTTTATGAAACTTATATTTATTAGAATTAGACACGCATATTGTTATTTTAGATACCTATTTGTAGTGGGTGACTAGGTGTAGCAGCTCCGAAAAGCCAAGAAGAGCGAACGTTAAAATTTTTCGCCGAAGTACTTCGATACCTGCACCAGCTCAGACATCAAACTATTTTCTTTCTATTTATTTGGTACCAAGGATACAAAAATAAAATAAAAATGCATGGTAAGAATAATATAGGCACATTTCAGATTTCAATTCAATAAAACATATTAAAAACAGGAAACTGCTGGACGAGGGCGATAAATAAGATTAATGGAAACACTTCAAAATAAGTAGGTATATATTGTAATACGTGTGACTTTTGAAAGAAATCTAAAAGTCGTTTGAAAAAATCTGCTACTTTATACGCACTTAGCATCATTTGTCATCTAATTTTGAAATTCTATTCAGTATCGAGCTAAGTAACGATGAAATAATTTCAAAGAAAAAAAAAAAGGAGTGATCCGCAGATAAATCTTTTTTGAATAAAAAAAAAAATGCAGATAGATACAGGGCACCGTGTAAATCGAGACGCACAATTAACCTCTCGTTTAAACCATAATCCCTCGTTTGGAATAATTTTTTCGAATTTTTTACGATTCAAGTAAACATTTTTTGCTAATCGAAAACAAAATAATAAGTCATATAATTCGAATAGGACTACATCACTTTTGTATGTAAGCATAGAGCTACCGGTACGGTACGGTATGGTGCGCAAGGTGATGCGGCGCAGGACGCAGGGCGCAGGGCGGAGGTTTTCGAATATTACTCTATATTGGTGATCGCCCCTCGTACAACGTATAAACGAATTACAATTCGAATTTCGCCTAATT
Organism: Ferrisia virgata; assembly: GCA_900060175.1. Lineage (NCBI taxonomy): Eukaryota > Metazoa > Arthropoda > Insecta > Hemiptera > Pseudococcidae > Ferrisia > Ferrisia virgata. The sequence goes on along the minus strand of FIZR01014124.1, from coordinate 3,045 downwards.
TAAATCCTTTTCAACATCAAAGCCATTGTTAAAGACCGGATACGCGAATGGAATAATTTCGGGTATGCAAATGGCTGTACCAATTGATCCAATGGTCAAGCGTATGCCGTAGCAGGTACGAAAATGGAAATGCGAAAAAAAAAAAGAAAGAATGAAAGAAAGAAAAGAAAACAGAACGAAACGAAACGGTATTTTTTACGCAGCCCGAGCTCGCGAAGAGACGGAGCCGGCGCTATTTTATTGCACTCGGCATATTGCCGATGAATGGATTTTCTGCGAATGGCAAAGCTGTAGCGAAAGAGGCGAGAGGGTACGAAAGAGTTTATCGTCGAAGGCGGAGCGAATCTCTGTTTTGTTGCAAACATTGACCTGCGCAATAAATTTTCTCTTGACGACGTTTATCATAGTGTAGCAGACTGCGGTTGACCTTGAAAACAATGCGAATTATTTTCTCGCTATTTTAAACCGCCACTTCCTGCAACAAAGCGCTCCCCTTCGTCTGCGAATGCGTTCCCCTCGTATTAATGTTACTGACCCCTACCAAGGACAATCGTCTCTGGTCTAGTTTTATTTTTTTTCCAACGCTAATTCGCATTTGCATACACTTTCTTCGGCAGGCGAATTAGCAGACCGCAGACGTATCGTCTGCCGGTATTATATATGTGCATTCCGCTTTCATAGCATAGCGGTAGAATTTTTTCGCCATCTAGGCAAATTAGATCGCCCGTGTATTCTATACGTACGACGCGGTTGGATGATTGCCTATCTGGACAATTTTACAGGCACTGAAACTCGCTTTCGATGCGATTTTTTTTTCTCATCTTTGCGAATATGTACTTTTATTCGAACAAGCTACCGTTTTTATTTCTTCGTGTCTGATTCGTGTTGAATTTTTTGCGAAAAGAAAACATACCTCCTAGTTTAACTTTAATAAAATTATAAATACCTAGATAATTCTCAAAAAATTAATTCCCAGTACTTTTAACCTCTGGCTTCGAGACCTGGTTCCGGTGACATTTCTCAACTAAAATATAGTTTACTTAATCCTATAGGCGAAAAAAAAAAAAAAAAAGAAGAAAGAAAAAATAAAAGAACTAAAGAAAACTGATTCCATTATCACACAATCCGAGAAACCTTTTTAATTTTTTCGACAATACGATAACACCTTCTCGAATTCTATGGCCGACAATCCGGCTCCGAAAATGAAAACCTAAACCAGCGTAGTCGTAATATTGGTATATTTTAGCGAAATGAAGCGAGCGAATGTACGAAAAAAATCTGTATCTATATAGACGAAATATCGTCTTAATTATATTTACAAGAAAGCGAGAAATTTTTAAATATCACTCAAGGCTGACGAGGTCGTTAATTTTAATTTGCAGTTTTTTCATACGTATATAGGCCTGCACATAATATATTGTCTAGCGAATCGTAAAAAAGAAAACTGATAAAAATTTAATGATAGGCAGATTATAATATGCGCTACAAGGTAACCGTTATCTCAAATTCTCGATGATTTTTACAAATATTTAATACGTAAAGTCGACGACGCGACGATACGATAATATTTCATAAATTATTTTCAAGCTTTTGTTGCAAAGTTTTAGGTTTTATTGTACACTATGCTGGTAGATATTTTCAATTATTGCAAATCGAACATTGCCAGTACCAATCTAATTTGTAAATCGTACAATCGAATGAATAATAAGTTTAAGTAGGTAAATAGATAGATAGGAACACTTTCTAAGCAGTGCAAACTAAACCATTACCACTATTACGAATATTAAGTCATTTCTCAATGAAAACGATACATCTCAAGGTAACCGAGTGTATTCAGTGAAATGTGATATTTGTACACGAGTAATCCAAATAGATCATTAAACAATACCAGTAAGTAAGTAAGTAAGTAAGTATATTTTGAGTATTCATATTTGAATTTAAGCATACATATATACGCTGTAACATAATATAGATAGACAGAGAAATACTATAAACAAACAGGCTTTTTGAAAATAGTCCTTACGTATCAGTAGCATGTAGAATATAGAAGTAGATATTTTTCTAATCAACTCTCTGTGCATGTGCAGAGAGTTTACATGAACAGTAAGTAGTATGGCTATATCTACACTGCGATAAAAAGTAGGTATATGACAGAGCAAAACCGAGTAAAAAGGGGTGAATCGGTCATTGGCTGAGATTTTCAAACTGTGCTGTGTAAATTGCTCCATGTGGTCTAAAAACTCGCTGATAAAAATTTTACCCCTCCAACTCATCCCTAGCCTCGATATCACCCTAAATATGTTCAAAATACGAGTTTGGCTCATAAATTTGTATATTCTAAAATTTTCAACCGAATTTTTTCAAATTTGCAAGCAGAATGGACTATATTTTCGATGATATTTTCACCACGAAATGGGGGGGGGTGGATGACTTTGAGTTGACAACCCAGCGTACAGAATTTTAATGCCCATAACTCAAAGAGGTGGCTGGAGCTATGGATTCTCAAAGTAGGGAAATTAGCCTGATTTTCTTAGTCATATTGTCAATGAAAACCAGACTATTACAGTCTATCGATCAACGGCGGTTGGTGGAGGGAGAATGCCAACAAAATCCATTTTGGAGTCCTAGGAAGCCATTAAGACAATTTTTGGCCATATCAGATATTTATTTTTATTTTTATATTTTTTTCCCCCGAATATTAAAATTATTTACTCTGCTCTGTACCGGCCAAAATCACTCCAATTCGGTCAATCAGCTCAGTTTGGCGGCAGATTAGATATATATGAGTAGAAATGACTTCGGATCAAAATTCAGTTTTGTCCCATTTTCGGGGAGGGGTTGCTGAAAGGCCACATACATAAAAATTGCTCTTTTTTAAATCAATCGATAGGGAATGCAAAGTCGCAGGGCCGGCGATAGGTTGGGAGAGGCCCTGGGCAGCATTTATGCTTAGGCCCCTTCATTTTTTCGAATTTTAACAAAAAATCAGTCCCCTTTATTTTTTCAAATTTTGACAAAAAATGAAACGAAAAAATAAAATCTTTA
>FIZR01014121.1:0-13577 GCA_900060175.1 Ferrisia virgata | reverse complement strand
TAGTTATGCGAGGAACAAACTCTAAAAATTAGAAAAATCGACCAAAAAACCACATTTTTAGGGCTGTGAAGGGGTGAAATGGGACTGAAAAGTAGAGACCCCCCCCCGAAAGGCACATCCAGAGCCCCTACTAAATATACACATCTAATTTCAAATTCCTAGCTGAGTTTGGAGGGGAGTTATGCGAGGAACAAATTCAAAAAATAGGAAAAAAGGGCCAGAAAACCACATATTCGGGGCTGTAAAGGGTAAGGGGGTGAAGTGGAGCTGAAAACTCGAGATCCCCAAAAGACACATCTGAAACCGTCACTAAGTAATACATACCTAATCTCAAGTTCCTAGCTCAATTTGGAGGGGAATTATGCAAGGAACAAATTCAAAAAAGCTCAAAAAATGAGAAAACCTTATCAAAAAACTACTTTTTTGGGGCTGTGAGGGGGTGCAATGGAGCTAAAAAGTTGGAACTCCCAAAAGTCACATCTAGGACACCAACTGAATGTACATACCAAATTTCGATTTCTAGCTCAGTTTGGTGGGGAGATGGGGGGAGTAACAGCCTTTATTCAGGGTCAAAAAGAGAGAAACCCCCCAATATATCTCCTCCTCATTGACTTGGAAAGCTGATTTTTGGATATGTTATACAACTTTTGATTCTATATTATTTGGTTTAAAAAGGTCAATTTTTGCGTTTTTGGCCCCTTAGCACCCCATCCCCGAAAATGGGTCGAAACTGAATTTTGACCCAAGGTCATCATCACTTCTATAGATCTGATTCGCCATCAAACTGAGTCGATTAACCGAATAGGAGCGATTTTGGTTGGTATCGAGCGAAGTAAATGATTTTAATATTGGAAGGGGGGAAATAAATAAACAGATAAATATCTGACATGGCTAAAAATCATTTAAATGGTCTTCCAGGACCCTAAAACGGATTTTGTTGATATCTGGTTTTCATTAACAATATGACATAGTGAGCAGATACTTCAATAAAATAATAACTTCACTGAAAATGTTTTCATGGAAGAATTTACTATGAAAGAAGGAAAAAAACACGATAAAATATTTTTCCAACCCATTTAAACAGCGTGGAGAAAATATAAGCATGGCTTCAAATTTTAAAACTGGGTACAAATTTTTCAGAAAACAAAACTTCAAGTATACATAACTCAGCCCCTGCAACTGTTAGAGTATACAAACCATTCTACATGAACCTAACATAAGTTGTAGCGCTTATAGTAAAGAAGGGGGAACTATCGAAACTGAATACCTTGCATAATATGTTAAAAACAACTTTGCTTCAAAAATAACAAGTTCTTTAAAACGAAAAATTTTTCCAATTACGTTATCTTCCATTAACAAATCAACTAAATTCAGTTTAAGGTTGATTCGCAGCAGTCGTCGTTGGTAAAATAAACATTATTATTATAATACGTTTACTATCGCGTAGGTACATTATAATCGCGAAACCCAAAATACAAAAACTTCTTATCTCAGAATAGCCATCTTATTCGAGACAAAACACGTTCTCGATTTTTCTTTCAACAATACGAATACCTATGTTATTTGTATTCGCTTAGATAGGACGATAAGTAGGGACAGGGTAAAAAAAAAACAACACACAAAGATAAACTAACCCCGAATTCAAATACACAGCCGTAGGTAGGTATGTAGACTATCTACTCGAATACGAAGCCTGAGACAAAAATAAGCAAAAGACATGCTTTAAAACCAGCATATTTCGAGGTCGCCTGAGAGAAACGAACAACTTTTAAAATTTACGTAATCAAGTTAAACCACGCCACACCACGGTACACCCTGGTCCGCCGAGTACACGTAGTTAGCATGCACCGGTGTAGATGGAAATAACCTCCCAAGCTAAACGACTTTAATTTACACCGGTATGGTACACTCGACCGAAGATATAAAAAAGTAATTACTTCTATTCTTTACAAAAGAATAAATTTTTCTAATCAATTTAACACAGCAGCAAATGCATCGGGGACTACGAATCCAACACCAACGCCGCTTTAAATCGTTTTACACTGGTGTAGCGTTAACCCCATCGCCACGAGGTAAACATTTATTTTTCTCTTTGCCCACCTTCCTAATTCGATGAAATTATTCGTATAAATTATTTCTAACCGTTTATCTAATTTAACGTATTAAAATTCTATTATCCTACACAATATCATTTTAAGATGCATTTTAAACTCGAAGAAATATGAAATATCCGCGCTTCTTTTGATGTTTTTAATATTTTCACAACGTTAACTTTACAAAGACATTCCGCTGCAATTGAATTCAAAAACCGAGTGTATTTTTAAAGGAAATTAACGTTCAAAGTTTCGTTTTCAATCGTTGTTTGGTCGTTTTCTTTTTCAACAGTCAAGCAAAAGTTTATGCTGCTGGAAAATTTCAACGTAAATTCATCTTCAAGTTTGAAACGATTAAAATACTCGCAGGTACCTAAACATGTTATAAATGTACAGCAGGGTGTAAAAACTACGACGCGATGAAAAGAAAGCGAGCGTAAAACTTGGTCCGGATTTTACCGCACCTTGCTCATCCCTTCATTGTTAAAGCTCTTACTTAGTTGATGTTTTAATTATAGAATTAAGTATACGTGTGTACAAAGTATATAAAATGAAGTTGAAAGCTTTTCTTCGAATATATGTATAGTATGTAGTGAGTACACGACTACTCGTGCATAAGTGTAATACAGCACTAAACACATTGTACATTTTTACTTTTATTTTCAATTAAAACACGTCAACGATTTCACACCTCATACAATATAGTAACTCGTCAATGACGAGTGGGTACATTATTCAGTCTTCATCTTGTAGTGCTCTATGGCGACGATTCATCGGTATGCACATATATATTTTCCTTCGTCGGATGTATACAAATTAGATTCATTAAGAGTGAAATTGTGAGACGGTGGGTACAGGTGCACCTATATTCTACCGAATAGGCTTTCCTAAGAGCGTTTCTTCATGTGTACGTAGTACGAAAAGAGAAATATTTCCATAAGATTCCATATTATCTCTCGCGTAATAAATGTAGCTTTACTATAATTTCGCTCAATGGTACGAAATTTTTGCACATATGTTTTGACGTAAATTAAATAAAATAATGAAGAAATTTCACCTGTGTACGACAAAAATTAATCATTTACCACAAACAGACAAGGAGATTACAAAAATGTCAAGCTTTGAAAGAAAATATACATCAGCACCAGACTCAGCAGACATATGTGTACACCCCAAACCGCCGTACATGGCCCCTACACGCCCTTAGTAAGTTCCCAAGTCCCCTTATATAGCTCCTAGAGGCTCTAAATAGCCTCCCAAGATCGACTGTATAGCCCCCAGGAGCCCTATACCCCCCCTCATACGCTTCTAATCATCATCAGTAGGTTTCAGTCGTTTACAACCGTATTTCATTAAGAAAAGCGCGCCGTCTAGTACAATCCCATGCCTGTGAAGCAGCTCTTACCAAAGAACTTATTCGCTCTTTGATGATGTCAAACCAGCAGATCGGAAATCCTTCCTCTCTCTTTTATCAGAGGCTTTACCAAACAGAATGTATTTTTTGAGATTTTCGACTACTCTCCTGGTCATATGGCCAAAACACCCTAAAATATGCCTCTCGCATAAAGAACTTGGTCTGACTGGCTTCTGCATTTCGTTGACGATTGAAATGTATTGTTCGTCGCGCTGTCCACTACTGTCCAGGGTATCCTTAACCCTCACCACCGTAGAATTGAACTCAAATAGGGACTCTACCGAATCTATTACATGAACAAGAACTCCCATCTCTCTAAAAACATTGAAAAGTTTCTTCAAATTCACGCAGTCAAAGACTTTGGTGTTATTTATGAAACACACCACTACAGGTATGTTGAACTCCATGCACTTTTTGATGATTTGCTGGACATTCACTATCTGTTCCCTTGTGCCTTTTCCCAGTATGAACCTGACTTGTTCAGGTGGAATTTTCCTGTGTAGATACACCTCAATCCACTTGTTCAGGATTCGTAATATGACTTTGCAGTCGTGTGGAATCAGAGTGATTGTTCGAAAATTAGAGCATGATCTTGCACCTGTTTTTTTTATGCAAGGGAATCGGCATTGATTTACACTATTCAGTAGGCCATTTACAACTCTGTCATATTACACTGCAGAGTTGCCCTACTGCTTTGATTCCACTTTCACCAAGAGTCTGCCACAATTCAGCTTCAATACCATTGCAAGAAGGTTGTTTTGCGTGTTTACATTGCATTAACCGCCTCCCTTAATTCATCAATTAGGATGTTTGGCTCATCTTCATGTCACTTCGACTGTAGGCACCCGTTGGTTTACCTCTGGTATTCCACTGTCTTGGTAAAACTGTTCGCAGCATGTTTTCCAGCTGCCTAAGACTCCTCTACAGTCTCATACAATAGTGCCGTAATTTTTCTTGATCTCGCAAGTTCTAGGTTTATAATCTCTAGCGATGTGATGTATTTTCTTGTATACTGCACTGGTCTCATTGCGATCTGCGTATTCCTGTATTTCATTGCGGAATTGGTTAAAGTAGGCTTCTCTGTCTCCAGAACAACACTGCTGGATTGATCTGTTCAGTAGTCTATATTTTTCATTGTGGCCATAATATTTGACTTGCCTATGGTGCTGCTCTAAAATCAGCAGGATGTCCTCTGTTAACCATGTCTGATTTTTTTCTGACTCGAATTCTCTTTTCCTTAATACCTGATTCATGTGCACGAGTAATCTTGGTTTTGATGTTTTTCTACATGGTATTTGGGTCATTTATATGCGAACACGTGATATTTGCCCTAGCAGCTACTTTCTTCATTTTAGCATTGGTGAAAAAGTCCATGCTTTCTTCTTTCACCGTTTCACGTGGATTTGCAGCCGTACTCCTGCCACCAGAAGTTTATGATCTGATGCTACAACAGCGTCTGGATATGTTTCGGCTGTAACATCGACAATTTCCATCTTTTCTGGATTAGAACTAGTAAATTGGAGCAAGGTATTTACCAGTCCAAGTTGCTGTTCCACGCAGAACTGGAGAAGCCTATCTCTGCATACATTCTTTGTTCTTAGACTGTGACTACCAACTACTCCATAGTAAGCATCACTGCTATCAGTTATTCCAACTTTGGAATTAAAGTCTCCCAGCACCAGTTTTATTATCGCTTGATGTATAGGCAAGAGTTGAATATTTGGTCACCTAAGAAAAGTGATTTTCAATCAATTTATTCAAGTATCGTATTACAAATTACAAAGCGAACAATATTTCAAGCTCATCCATCAATCTATACCAACTACTCTACTACACTCATTCGTAGCTATAAATTAAAAACACCCATAGCTAATCAAGCATCTTACAGCAACACTCATCAGAACTACACTGTACGTCTACGTGCTTGCTATCACACTAACTACACACCAACGTCATCAAAATTACGTATTCTAACAAATTTTTCTCTCTAATATGATATCGCTAATGCTGGTACTCGCCATTCGTGCACACGTACATTATATGTTCCTACCTCTATCGTTTCACAACATATACATTGTAGGTACAGGAGGAGATACTATAACGGCGGTAGAGAGAGAGAGAGAGAGAGAGAGAGAGAGCCGGAAGGTTCATTTTTTCCGCAATAATCTATCTTATAGATGGTTGAACATATAAATGAATGTTGAAAAAGTCGACTTTATGATAATGTCGCCAACGTTGCGTAATGTATGGCATAAATCATTCGCGTAAGTATTCTCTTTCTCTATTCCCACCTCACACTTTTTCGCATTCGCTTCACAGCTATACCTATATTGTAAATGCATTAGGTCGAATAAGCCCTCTCGCCTTTGCTAGATGCGACGTGACGTGAACCGGACCCTCTCCCGCGCGTTTTCGCATGCTGCGCTGCTGATAATTTATGACTAGAACGTGTTTAAATATTTAAGTAGGTGGTTTACCGCCTCTTCCTAGCTTGGTAACGTTACGTTAGGTTTCCTTAACGTGTGATTAAGTCAATTCCACTTCAAGAACTCATGCTACCCTATACGTACACAAAAAGATGATTGAAAAGGTGAATTTTGATTGAAATACTTACGAATAGTTTAATAGATGATGCAGATATGAACCCTTTTTCTTATACCTACATTTTATGTACGCGTTTGTAATGAAAATACCCGCGACAGACTCCATTCGATATAATATTTTTTCAATAAATCGATTTACTTTCTATAGACTTTTTATTATATTCCATTTTATAGTGTTTTTTGCCATGAACTTCCATTTGTACAGGGAAATTTAACCATCTGCATTCTCCATAAGTAAAAAAAAAATTCAAAAATTCAAAAATTCAAAAATCATAAAATAAAAAAAAGACATTCAAGATATAATTTTGAAGATGTAAATATGTAATAAAAAGCTGCTCAAAAACTCACTTTTTTGAGGTTGTGAGGGAATGCAATGAAGATGAGAATTCGAAACTCTCAAAAGGCACTTTCAAAACAGGTACTAGATGTACATGCCGAATTCCAACTCCCTACCTCAATTTGGTGCTGAGACAGAGGTGGACCAGCCAGTTTTCAAAGTCAACAAGAGGGAAAACCCCCATCCAAATTTGAACATAAATGAAATTCAACTCTTAATTCATTCCCACTCATATTTACCTAAACCGCAGCCAAACTGAATCTATTGCCCGAATTTAAGCGATTTTAGTTGATATCCAGTCGAGTGAATGATTTTAGTGTTTAGAAGAAAAAAAATAAAAATATAGAAGTCCAAATTTCATCTGTAATGTTTTTAACATTTAGAATCTTGAAAAATTGCTTAGCATTTTTTTAATAATGCTTCACGTTTTCTTTAAACATAATTCAACTTTTGACCGTCCAGATTTGCCTACATTCGATTATTAGGAGTTGGTGGTTAACAGTAGACTGTCAAGAGTTGACCAACAATTGTGGACCATCAACATCTGACCATCAATAGTTAATAGAAAGCTGTGGGCTGTCAAGAAATGACCATCAAGATCCAAACTGTCAACAGTTAACCATATGTTAACAGCCCAGAACAGTTGGCCATCAATATTAATTCCATCAGCATTCAGGTTATCAAAATCCATACAATCTGGATTTTTACAGTCCAGATTTTGATGATCCACTGTTGATGGTTATCTGTTGCCGTGTCAACTGTAGAATGCACTACTAAACATCTTTTGATGTTAATATTTAACATCGGCAAAAATGGTCTTAACAGGACCTCAAAAAATGGATTTTATTGATATTCCTCCTTTGTGTACCATAGGTCAATAGATTGTAATAGCTTGGTTTTTATTGATAATATGACAGAAAATCAGGCTAATGAAAAACATTACAAAACGACTTTTTTTTTCTTTAAAAATGAGAAATTATGCAAAAAATTGTTAAAAATATCAATTTACAGTTTGAAAGATGTGAAAAAAAATCTTTAACACTGAAACATCGTATACTTTAAAGCGACTAGAATGTAAAAGATGGAGAAAAGAACAATACCATTTTACGTTTAAAAAACTCGAAAAAAATGAGGGCAAAATGAAAAAATTAGTGACATTATAGAAATACTGTTCAAAATGTTATTTGATGGCTCAAAAATCACACAAAATTGAATAACATCTCCAAAAAACGTTAGTTTTCCGGCGTTTGTGTAGTGTAAAAACAAAAAAATAATTCCAAACGTTATTTTACAGCTCAAAAATCGAAAATTATGTAGTGTCACATTAAGTTTTTTACGGCGTCACGTTTCTATATTGTCACGTTTACGCATTACCATTATACTATTCACCACAGTTTTGATTAACTACCCTAATTAAAAAGTGAGTTCAAGTTTGAAAATCATTTTAAATGGTTTATTTGGTCAAATAACGTCATATTAGAGTTATTTGCTTGTGATAAAAAATCTTTAAAAACTATTTTTTGAATTTTTTCGTATTTTGAGCCATTGGTTGTAGAACCGGATTAAACTGTTAACAAGAGGTAGAAGGAAGTTGAAATTTCTACCAAGTTCATTTGACTCTACTCTTGCATCTGTTGTGTTCGATTTCGTTTCAATTTTCGGAAAAAAATTATAAGTAGTTATAATGTTTGCAATCAGTTTTCCCACATTCCGAAATTAATCATCCTCTTCATTTCAAAAAAAATTATTTTTTTTAGGCCAAAATTAAATTAATATAGTTTGATAACTTTGGTAAAACCGTGTAGGCTGAATTTTGTAAAAATTTCCTAATCGCTAAGGCCATTTTGTATCTATTCAATATTGAGCCTCGGTGCCTCATACTTAATGAGCCTTTTATGGTTTGATAACATCCAAAAGACCTTCACCTTGTCGAAGTTTCAGCTCGATGAAAGTTCTACAAGCCATTATCGTCATGAGTTTGTTATTCGTTCGTTCGTGTAAGTATAAGTAAGTAAGATTGAAAACGATACTTACACAACAAAGTTTTCTCTCGTCGTACTCACTTTATTAATAACTCGTTCATTTTGTTATAAAAATACTGGTATAGATTACGGTCTTCTACTTACGTTCAAGTATATAACGTATCGCGTAATTTTACCTACATACAATTTTTCGCAACGAATAGAATAATTCTTTTTATCATACCCCGAACTTCTTGTACGAATATCTCCAAACTACGTATTTCTATTCACATTTAAACGAGTTATTTTGTTACACGATGAGCACAAGGCTATGATGTAATATTAAACTTCTTTATCACGCAACGTGGCGGTTAAATTGTTCACTTGAACACTCTCTTGGAAGTTTCATTCTACATTGTATAGTTTTTGAAAAGCATCGAAAGTGTACCTCCAACTACCTGCCTTTCTGCCAGCCAGCCAACCCCAACCAATCTATGTAGCTAGCTGGTTTTCTTTTATATAAAATTCATTTTTCAAGGGTCGAAAAAAAATATAATTTTTAATAGAAATGTGCAAAAGGTACGCTGGCGCTATACCAGCAGCATATTTTCGAAAATCTCTTAAATTATATGAGGTCGTTTGAAGATGACGTAGCTCGTCGTGTCAACATCACGCGATTTTCACACTCGGTAGATTTTCAACAACGAGCTGACTAACGAGTGTTGAAATTTTTTCATCTACGCCCGTGTCCCCGCCATTATCATTCCTGATGTGTGAGTAAATACTTATTCGCTCGTGTGGGTATTTCTTACGACGCAATCAAAAAAAAATATGAAAAGGTTTTTATTTATAAGTGTTAGGTACTCGTTTATCGCTCGTTTTCTCCTCTAGCCAGGTTTTCTTGTTTTCTGCTTCCTCTTACGAGTATTTATTGAAATTGAAAGATTTCCATCGTGAGACAGAGATGAAGGGGAAATAAAAGTGTGTGATGGTCATCATTTGTATTTTGTGTAACGCTTATAGAGGGACGGAAAAAGTTATGCCCAAAATTTCTTTCGCAGAATTGTAGATCACCACTCTTTAAACGACATATCCAAAATCGGACAAAATCAGACTGGTACTTCTCTCTCAATACCGCCATTTGTGCCCTAAAAACAGATGTTTTTACCAATAACGCAGCCTAACTTGATTCCTAAATGCGATAGAGAAGAAAAGTTGGATTAAAAAATGTAGCAGATCTAATTTCCCATAAAATAGGTTACTATATATTTTGTTGGAAAATCGATTGAAACACTTTGCAATGAGTTTGAAAAATACGCGTTGAGGTTCCGCGTGATCTTTCTATCGGCTAGCGAGAGCCAGCGGCCAACGTTCATAGACACGCGGGCCGAATCCTCTTTTGGCATACCTAAACAAATTACAAGGATTAAATGCTATATTACCTCAGAAAATCGTAAAAAAATGCAAAATGCGACATTCAAAGAAAAAAACTGAGAAAATGGGATAATGGTGAAAAGTAACTAGCAACGATTACTTTAAATTTAAGTATGCGTAATAAACCCATTTTTTTTTTTAATTTTTAAACTCGAAGTGGATTTTTTAACTTGATAAAATTGAATTTGAGAACTGAAATGTTTACCACATTATTTGGAAAACATTTCGCAACCGATGTGACCCCACCCTTCAAGTACAGGCTTTTTAGGTTCAAGTCCCAACAAAATTCACAGAAAGCGGAAGTTCCGTGTACAGGTATTGTGAAGTATGTATTTCAATCTGCCCGAACTTCCTTAAAATCCATGCATATTTTGACCACCTTTTGATGGGCAAGGGGGCGCAAATTTCGGTTTTTCGGCAATAACTTTTTAAATAACGCACTTATGAAAAAAATTTTGAAACAAAAGTTGTAGAGCACCAAAATACAAACATCTTTATTTCTTTGACTTTTTCTCCTAGAAAAGTTTTGGAAGGGAGCTAGGGCGTGCCAAAATAAGTCACGTTTGAAAATTTCTCCAAGACATAAATAATTTTCAAAAATCGGCTTAGTTCACTTTTAGGAGGGATTGTTTTGCGTAGTAATTTCCACTACCATATAAAATAAGAAAAATACGAGGACAAACCCTTCTCTCAAAGTAGGGGTGGTGAGGCCTAGATCGAAAAAATCGCAACTTTCTCTGAAGGTAGATCAAATTGCAATAAAAAATTCGAAAAATTGGTTCAAACAAACGTTGTAGAGCATCAATAGACGTAAATTCTCGTTTTTCCATTTTTTTCGTTGATTGTCATTTGGATAGAGGGGGGGGGGAGCTATAGAGAAACAAAAAAATCATATCAAAAAATTCTTTCATTAATTGCGTTACGCTAATGAGAGGACATCAGTTCCAGCCAGCTAAAAATCTAAATAAACTCCATTCTGAGGTTTTTGAAAGCGCTGAACACTACTTTTACAGCAATTTCAACTCTTCATGAGAAGAGTTAACTTGATTAATGGGAGATTTTTTAATGTTTTTTTATATTTTCTACACAGTTTTCCCCTCTCATCATGACCACCTACGAAAAAAGTTAACAGACAAAAATATTCGCCTTTTAACGCTACACGACGTTTGTTTGCACCAACATTCAGAATTTCTTATTGCAACCGATCTATGCTCGGAGAAAATTGCGACTTTTTCGAGGGAGCCCCCCCCCCACTTTGCAATAAGGGGTTGTTTTCGTTTTTTTTTAATCTACATAGTAGTGGGAAGTGCTGTACAAAGCAATCACTCCTAAAAGTGAATTAAGCTGATTTTTTAAAATTACTTGTGTCTTGAGGAAATTTTCAAACGTGACTTATTTCTCTAGGTCCTAGCTCCCTCCCTGAACCTCCTAGGAGAAAAAGTTAAATAAATAAAAATGTTCGTATTTTAGTGCTCTATAACTTTTAATCCAAGATTTTTTTCGTAAGTGCGTTATTCAAGAAGCTATTGCCGAAAAACCAAAATGTTAACCCCCCTTGCCCCTACCCCAAAAGAAAATATTGAAATACTTACGTAACAGACGGAATTTCTGCTTTCCGTGAATTTTGCTTAGGTTTGGATGTTTTTTGAGTTGAAAAGCCCGCACTAATTTGCAGATTGCCAAAAAAAGCGAAATTTGGCCCACCGCCTGTTTTTAGGTATGCTGAAAGAAAATTGAGTCCGCGTGTCTAAGAACGTTAGCCACTGGCTCTCGCGACACAATAGTAATATCACGCGGAACATCACTTTAGTGCATAACGCGTCCTTTTCAAACTCACTTTAAAAGTGTTTCAATCGATTTTCAAAAAAAATATGTAATAACCTTTTTTATTTGAAATTTTATCAGCTACATTTTTTGATTAAGCTATTTTGCTCCATCGTATCTAGTAACAAAGTTAGGCAAAGTTGTTGGTAATAAACCTGCTTTTGGAACACAAATGGAGATATTGGTGGAGAAGCACCACTCCGATTTTATCCGATTTTGGATATGTTGTTTAGGGGATGGTGAACTACAATCCTGTAAAAAAAATTTTGGCCACAAATTTTTCCGTCATTTTGTTATTTTTTGCACTAATTGACTGGGTATTTTAATTTAGATCTCGTTTACAAATATTTGAGTGGGTATCTACTTCCACCCTTATGCATGGGTAAACCTACTATTAAATACTTATTAGGTGAAGTGATTCTATAAAATGATGTATTTTTTTCATCAAGTCTTAGATTACACGTAAAGAATCTCTCATTTGCGATGAATTAGTCTTCTTTTGACGCGACAAAGATGTATGTATAGCTGTATTCTTATTTCGAAATAATCAACGCGAATATCTCGCACAAAGCTTTCTTAATTTAATATATGTTTTCTCTTTTATTGTACGTCGCGTCGCTTCGCGTTCGTTGCGTGCGAGACGTGGTGTTTTCAAAAGGGAAGAGAAAATAAGAATCTCTTCGAACGTGACAGAAATCGCATATTTTTTCAAAATGAGCCGACTCTCTTTTTTTTTCCCTGTTTAAAAAGGTACCTACCAAAGCCAACGTAAGATACGAAAGAAAAGTACAAACAGATCTTGTAAAATAGCTTGATCAAATTGGATTTATCCTTTTTGCTATGTTCTGTTCGGTTATGGTATGGTACGGTACGGTACAGTACGGTGCCTACCTTTTTATTCCAGCATTTTTCAAATAACAATATTGCGAATCGTAGTCTCTCGAATTGCTATAACTGGGTTAAGTGTAAGAGAAGATTTCAGCTACAAATAGTTCGCATGTTTTTTGTATGTGTTTTTGTATTTTTCCACGTAGATTTTCCTCCAAAAAACTGGCATAAATTTCGTTTATTTTCGATCCTTTTGCTTGGTATTAAGTAGGTATACCTAACCTTTTTAGGTGAAAAATTTTAGATGCAAGTACGTTTATGTGAACAGGGTTCGATGAGTATTATGGAGTATATTATGTTTGATGTTTTAATTTGTAACGTGCATTTGTAATAGTTCGTCTCGACTGAAAAGCTTTATGGTTCGTATATGGGCCATTTTGGAATACTTCGTACATTTTCCGCTATACTCAATGGGAGAAGGAGAGTAGTTACTATTCATTATTATACCTTAAAATTATTTAGATTTCGTCTCTTTTGCTATAAAAACCAAAATACAAATAATTTATGAATATGTTTTCAAATTACCTACTTCATTTTTTTTCCACCAGTAAAATAACATTTTGAACGATTTTTCTCGTAGAAAAAATGAAAGTTTCTATGGTCAGTTCGTTTTAAGCCATGTTATCCAAAATAAAAGTTGGCCGAACGTACAAAATGACGGTCATTTCGATTGACAGATGACCTGAAATGTTTTTCATAAAATTTAAAACATTTTCGAGGCCTTGCCGCATGTGTAAAACAATTACATTCGCGAGATGCTCGCGTATAAAGTAGCGCACATTCAGGGTTTTTACATAGTTGGTTATTCATTATCTAGTCCGGCATATGAGTGCAAAAAAAAGCACAACCCTTCCCCTGCCAACCAAATGTAACATGGTTCTTATGAAAGTGCACATCCTGGGGAGAAGTTTGAGCCCTGTTTGTAAAAGTCAAGTTGACAGAAGTTTCGAAATGGTGACCATTTCTGATTAACCCTTTGCTGGTAACATGGAAATAAATTTACTTGATTGGTAACATGACGGC
>FIZR01014118.1:0-24960 GCA_900060175.1 Ferrisia virgata | reverse complement strand
TATGAAAAATAGATAGTAGCCGATTCTCAGACCTACTGAATATGCATAAAAAATTTGGTAAAAATCAGTAAAGCCGTTTCGGAGGAGTACGGTAACTAACATTGTGACACGAGAATTTTATGTATTAGAAGAAGAAGATTATACATTTTTTGTTTAAAGAATATAGATGGATAGGTACTAGGTTTTGTAATTCATTTCATCAACAAAATCTGTCATTTTACTTTACTGTATTTTTAGATAAATTAGAAACCCTCGATACCATCAGGGTGGAATATATGTAGACAATTCAATAAATGTCATTCGTACTGAAATGGAAAAATTCTTGCAAAAATGTGAGCTATACAGCTCCGATGAAAATTTTGATTAATTTCCACTATTGTCAGGTGAATAAAAAATAGCAGGTCTTCTGTACCTCCCCGCTGCCTATACTTACCCTTCTCATAAATCAGTCAAAACGTCAGTCTCTAAATTAAAATGCATCGACGTCGCGCTTGTACAGTTGTATTTATATTTTAATGAGACGAATATAAAATTCATTAAGGTTTCACTCGTAGCATTTGATAGTGGGAAAATTTTGATTAAAATTTTCCACAAAGAATACAATACGGTAAAGCAAAATGAAATTCGAGACGAGGCGAAATATTCGCATAAAATCACTCAGGGTACGAACCAGAAACACGATACCTTTCGTTCAATACAGTGATACGAAAAGTCAGCCTAGGCTATACATTGCACGATTTTATTTTGTATTTTAACGTCGAGAATACCAGAGTAATTTGAAGAAAGTTTATTGTCATCGATGCTTGCGCTTGTGGTTGTGGTTTAACGCGAAATCGTAGGTTGGCAATGAAGCAAATGACCCAAGCCAGACCAGTAAATTTGGCAGAGAAATATTGTGTTTATTTCATCTCGTTTATTTTTAATTATCGCACGCGCGGAGTAGGGATGTGGGTACCGTATTTACTTATTTACGCAGGTGATGATGATATAATTTGATGATGTAGGCTCAAGTGCGAATCGATAAGTTGGCTGGTGTTGGATAAAAAAAAAAAAAAAAAAAACTATGAAAAGTTTTGTATGATTGGTTAAACCTATACGTTTGAAATAGCGCGTATTTTGGAATTTTTCCGCAGCAGTTGATGAAGCAAACACGGCTCTATGAATGCTGCATGCGGGGTCGAGATATTTGTTTGAATTCCCGTGCGAGCATGTGCGGATAAATTGTTTTTATTGCCGGCTTTATATTCCCCTAAGCTGCTCAATCAAACTGAATGAAAATTTGCGGTGTATTTAATGTCCGAATTTGTGTGCGTTTTGTAAGCCGAAAGACGGGTTTTAGAGCTTTGTTGAAAAATATACCCAAATTAAGAAGCGAATCGAGTTAAATTCTTTACGGTATATGAAGGATTTGATACCTGCTTGATTACAAATATATTAGGAACTTTTGAACGTTAACATTTTGTAATACCGAAATAATTTTCTACGAAAATTCGCTAGGTATTTCACGAGAAAATATATCTACCCGATTTTATCAACGATATGCACAAAATTACAAAATTTTACATTTCCATAAATTTTCAATTTTTATTACCTACAGAAATATAATTTTGAAATATTTGCCTAGAAAAATTACCCGTTACGTATATCATGAAAGGGTAAAACCACCCAAGCCATTCACATTTCGACAATATTAAAGGTAAATGCATTATTAATCCGTATCCAAACATTTTATCGAGAAAATTTTACTCAATTATTGATAAATAAGTAGGCACCTGGCTACCTACTTCTAATTTCAAGAAATTCAAGCACTTCACAGAATAAAATAATTTTCAATAATGTTCGACGACTCATCATTATCATATGTTAAGATAACTTTATTATAAATTCGAGAATTTCGTATAAAAGAACGTTTTCTTCGTAATAAAAAAAATTCTACATTCGAGTTTATTGAGAGCAATATTAAAACCGAAGTAATCACCATTCGACGATAAATGTGGTTCTGTTTTTGAAGCGGAAATTCATCACGATAAAATAAAAAACGGAAACGAGCATACCTACCTACGTAAGTCAGTACATACAAAACCACAGCCATCGTATAAATGATGAAACATATTTTAAAATCTAAAAATGAACTTTGAACAAAGATGTCGTTTGGTCTATGCGCACTGCATTCGGTCTAAGTTTGATCTCAGTACGGCTTCCTGTTCGTGTCAGTGTGCTCTTAATTTCCACTCGTGTTAGATTGAATCATTTTCCTTTTTCAGTTTTAGATTTCGTTAAGTTTTGTTTTACTCTCTGCAGTCTTTCCAGACAAGTTGATATAGTTTGAATTTGAAATATGATCTTGTTTCAACTTTAGTAGGTAGCTAGGTACTCGCCTATTCTGCCATAAGTATGTTTAATTGAATTTTCTCCGCAAGGAAAGTTGCTTTTTCTTGCAATAGATGCAAATTAATGCATATAAACATGATCTAGAACATATTTATAACAAGATATGTTACAATACCTATTTTAGATGCCAATAAGTGTAAAGAGTCAAGTATCAGTGAAATGTTTCAACTTAAGATTACCAAAAACCGGAAGGTAAAAAAGGAAAACAAAAAATAACGTCATTTTCTTTTCACAACTTTTTATTCAGTCGGTGAAAACTAAAAAGGGACCAAAATTTTCAAAAAATAACAGTTTCACCACTAAAATTTAAAAATAAAAATAAGACATTTCATTAGAACATGTGAAGGAATATCCTGAAAATTCGAGTATGCCATGATATTCTACTCAGAATTATCTATTAGAATATATAATCAGTACACGACTTACCACCATTTTTCTCTGAACAGCGAATTTTCGAACACGATTATTTGAGTAGGTCATGATTCTGCTCAGAATTATCTACCAGAATATATAATTATCTCATTTTTGATAAAAGTGAGTTAGCTGTTTTTTTCCCTGTACCCTTCATGTAGTATTGCTGATCTACAGACATAACTTTTCAGATCAAGAACAAGCAAAGTCTGTACACTATTTTTTTAAATATTTCCCAGCTATGAAAATTTCATTCTTTTTATTTATCTTTAAAAAAAACACACACATACACACACATATTTATAACTACTTCAATCTTTTCGCTAGATTTTTTCCATGGGATCCTTTAGAACACTTCTTGTCAGTGGACAAAATCCCGAACTGCTCCTTCTCAATGACCCTACAGACTAATATTGATTAGAGGAAGGGAAGCTGAAAATATGCACGTACAAGTTAGGTACCTCCTTCAGATAGGATTTTATACCAAACACGGTGCATTTTTACATTGTAAGGACACATTATCATTTTTGTTTCATTTAAAAGAACTGCGAATTTTATAGATTTAAAAGTTCAGTCAGGTACTTATAATTATATTTTGTCTGATTGCATAAAAAAGATTTTCAAAACACATACTCTAAAAACATTTTTCAATCGCTCATGTCATCCTACAAAAGCTGTGTTCCTAAAAGTGTACTGAATACCATGTTACGAATGTGAAATATAATATTTGAAAAAAATTTATTTCTTGATAAATTATTATAAAGAAATTTTAGCTTGTCAATTTCTAAATCACCTAGAAAAATTTCAGGGAAAAAATTACTCTTCATATTGGTGGAAGGTACACACAAAAATGAATTTGTATCAAGTATGATCCATTTACAAATGACATGAGGTTTGAAATTTGTTGTCTTCAATTACATGATGGATTTTTCATCTTATTTATGCAGTAATACAAAACAATACACGTGTACCATATATCTGAATAGTTAATCCTGCACAAATCACCCAATACTTAGAAACAAAAACATGCTAATTGTGTCGCTGAAAATGTAAATATGGAGCTAACTAGCATCCGAGATGCTGGCATACTGGCTGTGGTGGTGATGTAAGATCACCACTAAATGAGAGTCACTGATGGGCCTCCACACAGTGCATTCATGTAAGAATTTTAACTTTTGTCACTTCAACCAATATAATATCATAGCCAAGTAGCATTAAACTCCCACAGCCCCAGTGGCACGCAATCTCCAATTTTGAGACAAAACCTATGTTGGTGATATAAGCAATTCATTTTGGGAAGTGTTTCAATTGTAAAATTCAGTTTCACATTTAGAAAAAAATTCACTACTTACTTTATGATCAAATTGAATTGCGCCTAATCGTATTTTGACCATTGTACCTTTGAAAGAATACCATCAACAGTAACAGTTTGATGTACTGAAACCATTGAGTGGAGATGTCATCATGAGAATGGATAAATTTTGATTGTAACTTATACAAGCAGTTATTCATAATACAAACACTAAATTTTGAGTATTTACGGCTAAGATCAATATGAAAATGCAGTCGTAGTCCTACTGAAACTCCCTTTCCCAAATACAGTATATTTCAGAATAATGATTGGACTGTGCTGTATGGCTGAAACTGGGTGTTCTTACCCTTTAGCATGCAAGCAATATTGGTTTAAGTATTGATATGAAGGAAATTAAAACGAAAACGTTATCATTGGGAAATCCAAAAGATAACACTGAGTTCCAATTGTTCATTAAATTCATTTGCCATACATTACTATTCTGATAATTAGTAAGAACACATCTAAAACAAAATACATATGAAAGTAATTCTAGTCATCTGAGAGCGTATTTATCTGAAAAGATCATGGCCATCAATCAGTGTGGTTTCCTAGTGTGTTATGCGATTTTGCCGGCAGTAATTTACTACTACTACTACTGCTACTACTGAAAAGTGTAATCTGTAGTACAGAAAAATCACTGGATCATCTGTGTTTCCAGAAATGTTATGTCACTACAAAAATATCACACCATCTAGTAATAGTAGTGTATAACCACTGGTAAAACCTCACTATATAACCACATTGATTACTAACACCAGTTATTCTGTATATTTTTACAACTCGCTAAAAGTAAATACTACTGGAGATGTTCCACATTTACCCCTGGGATTGAGACATACTACTACCTTTCCATATCATATCGTGTAGTAATTCATTACTTGGATTGTTAAATAAGATGATAAAGTAGAACCTTATGTACCTTTTTGTGAAATACTTCTTCAAAGAGTATTGAAGTATCTCATAAGTACTGAAAAGTTTTAGTCAATGAAACATTGAGTGGTATAATATTACTGGTGTGTTATAAGTGACTACAACATAACCACTTTACAGTGATAAATACCTACCAAAACACTACTAATGTGTGCTGGATAACTATTCAAAACTACAGTTCTATAGTAAATAACCACTGCTCCTAGTGTGGTTTTTCTGTATGGGATAACTAGAATGAGAAAAAATGGTGGCATCTACAGGGTGTCCTAAAATACAAAAACATGTATTTTCTTATAAAATTCAAAGCGGACATACTAGGAGAAAGTGTATTCTAGTGAGTGTTGGAAGGAGAGGATTGGTGAGGTTCTACCTGGGCACTCAATTGCAGTCAAATTGGCAATGAAAGTAGTATTTTAAGCGACTTTCAAACACTTTACACTCAAAATTTGAGAAAATTTTTCCCTTTCCTCGCTTAGGAATTGAAATCTTTCCCTGTAATTTCGCAAAAGCTCGGAGAAACTGATTTTTGACTTTCAGAAATTTCCTGAAATATCCACAGAATGGATTTAATACATCTACGAGAAAAAAGTATGGATGGGGCACTGAAAGTCTGACTCCCCAAGCTCCTAATTTCTCACTAAGCCATTGGTATATTCTTGCGTTGAACCGCAGGCCTATAAGCAGGATTGTTCCAAGATAGGAGTTTTTTAGTGCAGTGTCACTATTCTAATAGACCAGCTTGGATCTAGATTCAAATTTTCTATGCCTAAAAATACTAAAATTCGATGTGTCTGTTAAAAAATTTTGAGAAAAAATGTTTTTAACCATCAACAAAGGCATCTTTGGAAATATTTTCAGTTATCTATACAACTTTTTTCTACTTAATAGTCCTATTTTCTATGAAAATTCAATTTTTTCGGCCATGTCTCTGGAGGGGAGTTTTAATCCCAGTATTATAGGTTAAAACATCTTTCTAGTGGGTTCAATTGAAATAACAAATGAACATGATAGCGGAACCTAAAACTATTCGAATACTTGAAAGGTATAATGTGAAAGAGTAATCCAAAAATTAGACAAAAATGTTTTCTACTTCATGTTCATTTCAAATAACAGCTGAATACGACTCACAATTGTCTAAATAAGAGGATTAAGAAAAAAAAACTATGCAAACAATTTTTCCTGGTGTAATAACACATCTTGGTTTAGTCCAAAAGAGTAGTCCACATAGACTGTAGTTTGAGTGCTGATGTGTGGTAGCCAGAGCCACCCAAGTCCCTGTTATGTTGGGCACAACATGAGTGTCTTAACACCCGAAGTTCACTGAGCCACCCTCAATATTTTCTCACATTCCCACCGCCAAACATTATCGTGTTTTTAATTGAGATCTAGTGTAAAGTTTTCAACAAAACAAAAGTATGTTGATCCTTATTAAAGAAATCGTTATAAGTAAACAAGAAATATTCTTTAAAACAGAGAATACCCTTTCTTTGTATGCAAAACCGTCGCATCGTAAGGGAAGGTAGAAATCGTCTGGGATGTGACAAAAATCAAAAAAGATAAATTCACGGATGGATGTTTTCAGGAAAAAACTGCTTTAAATTGCATTCCATGAGAAATAGCTGAGATTTATAGTGTACTTACTGGTAATAAGGGCGTCTTAGCTCATGAAATTTTTATTAAATGTGGAAATTTTTGTACAAAACTAGATACGTGATTTCAAGGTCTTATTCAGACGAATAAATTCGTTGAGGTACATTTAAAAACAGCTGATTTATGAAAAGAATGGAAATTTGGAAAATTGAACGGACAAAATGAAAATTGAAAATCTTTACGAAGTGAAATAAGGACTTTGTTACCTAATATTTTTCTTCAACTTTTCTGCTAAATTATAATTAAGTACATGAACTTGAAAAAAAATCGAGATAAACAAAGTATTGATTTTCTTGCAGTCTCTTCTCATTCCCTTCAGCGCAGATACTTATGGCATTTTTTCAAATCACTTTTTTTTCTTGTTTTTCTTGATACGAGTTAAACTTACGTTCATATCAAAATTGAAAATATCGTTCTTTGAAAATATTCCGAGCAATTCACTTTTCAAACTTCAAAGTAGGCACCGTGTTCAAACGAGGTTGTTTATTTGTTGTTTTTTTTTAAACGTCGTGTTCTGCAACGGTGGCCCGAAGCGTTTTGAAGGGATAGTTGTTTAAATAAGACGTTTCAGTTCGATTTTGGTCACAAAAGATAGTATATTTTGAATTTTTTGAGTCATTGGCCAGCACTTCTTGAAGATGGTTAGATCTAAGATATGGAATTCTTTCTTAGTGATACTTGGTACACTTAGAAATTATAAGTTATGGAGATTTAGCATTAGCATGTTGAGCACAGTGGAAGGAGGGTTTTTATTTAAAAGAATTGTTTGCTTTTGGAAGCTCAAGTCTACATTGTGTCTAAATTTTTGTAGAACAGAATTTTATATCAATAATGTTTTCCTGAATTATTCAAATAGGTATACCTGAATTAGGCACTTGGAACAATATGTCAAAATGGATGAAGTTTGTTTTAAAATTTACACGTTTCAAAATTTCGCTCTTTTAATCAAAATATTTGCCAAATTGCTAGGTTGTCTGTGCTTTTTCGAGTAGCTACCCATAATAGGTATTTCTCGCAGATCGAATTAAATTGTTAATAAACGCAACGCATCTTATAGACTTACGCATCAACATTACACCTAATTCCATTCAAATTCGAAGTCTCAACATCGTCAACGAGTTACAAATTGGAAGTGAAGGCGTATCTAGACGTTTTGTAATATAGGTTTGCCAAAACGTGTGGGTTCAATTGCAAGGCTTTAAGTATAGCGGCAAAGCTAAATTATACACAGTAAGTACACGCTATAAACACAAAGCTCAGAGACGTTTAGTAAAGGTATTGAAATAATAAGCAATTTCATTCATAAGACGGTATAAAATGTTAATCTGTATATTAACAACGAGATATTTAGCACGACGAATCGAATAATTATTACGAAGAGAAGAAAAACACCAAGTGCGAGTTGAGTTTTGATAAAATATGTAAATACACCTAAAGATTCGACGTTCATCTTCATAATTATTCTTCATTTCCCGCATTTCCGTAATATTCTGGCACCATCGTAGAAAAATTTTTCAACCCTTCACGGGTTTCTGGTTGGTATACTACATTTTATTCGTTCTTCGGTATATTTGCAGTATAAAAAACATTTCCGGCTCTTTTTTTTGTTGCGTTATATTTTTTTATATTCTTTATAAAAGCGTTAATCCGCTTTCACTTTTAGTTTATTTTTCACCAGAAATAAAATAATTTTTTTTTGCAGCAAAAACTTCCGAATTTTTTATTAAAATGTTTTCTACAGACTGAAGTATCTAGGTTGTTTTTTCTTTCTTTTTTTTTTGTTTGATTCGGCTGATGAAACGACGTACTTATCTGGTGGTTTTTGATATTTCATCGATTATTTTATTCTTTCAAACGATACGGTTGGTGATTCGTTAATTGTAGGGTATTAAAATATTTCAGTTACGTCGTTATACCCATCTTTATCCCGTACATTTTAGAAACAAAATTATGAATCATTTTTCATTATATCTTGGTTGAAATTGAAAAATTATATCATTAGTGGAATCATTTACAAAGACGATTTAAAAAAATAAAAGTACTATACGAAGGAGAAAGAGAAAAAAAAACCGTGAAAGAAAAATGAGAGCACTCTCGGCATTTGAATCTCGTAGGCGCGAGAGTACTATAACCAAGATCAATATCAACAACATGGCAATTCTTTCAGTTCTTTTGAAATATGTTCTTATATTGAAATAAACCACGTTGTTTTCCGCATTGCGTACTCTGGTAATAGCTCGTAGATGTGAGGTAACAAGTTTCATGACTCGGTTGTTTTAAATGTGAAATCTCAACCCTTTTAGCCGAGCATTAAAATCAAATTACAAAACTTGAATCGACTCGCTGCTATGCTCGTCTTAATAATTGGACAAAAATTCACTTCTTGTAAATAATTTTCTAACTGATGCGAATATTGTTTTTCGTTTGTAATTTTGTTTCGTTGTCGTCGGTTTAAGTAATCGTTCGCGTAACAGAATCAAAGTAATGCCGTATAATGGAGTTAAATGCTCGACATCAAAATACCTATATTACACTCAGCTACACGATGCAATAAGCAAAATTTCAAGTTTCACTACGAAAAGTTTATAATTCAATCAAGAATATCGTCGTATGGTTGATAATGGACCACTCGGTCAAAAGATTTCGCACTGGCATAGATCTAGGCAACTGACTGGTAGCTAGAAAGCTTTTATTGTTGATGAAAAATACCCTTGTGATGATACGTTGATATAGCTAAATGGAAACCACTAGAAACAGAATTAATTTAAAGGCAAGTGCCCAAACTCCCATAAATAACTGCAAATTCTGTCGATAGGTCGCTTTCGTTCTGGTTTCTTTGAGCTTAGCGATAACAGCATAATTATAATGTTCTTAGTTTTTTAAATCAATACAATCAGCTGACAATTCCAAGCATCAATATCTAGTTGATCATGTTGAATTAGTATTGGCTTGCGAATTGACCACCAGTACTAAGCCCCGATTAAACTCAAGTAAATACCTTGTACAAATGGCAGCCCTACTTAGATATAGTTGATAAAACACGATGATATTATTATTCGTATCGATAGATATCTGCGCTAAACTAAAGAATTCAGCAGTTCAAACGAAAGTACACGATGGATTAGGTAAAAAAAGCAGAATAGGTAAAGAAAAGGTCTAACCTTCTTCATTACGATCGGCATCAGCAAGCGGGTATTTATGCAATTCGCCGATTGGCCTTGCTTTAATATCGCTAGAGCTGGTATTTGATATTGTATTTTCCGACCACGTCCACGTGCAATTGCTTTCGAAATTACACGTCACATTGGGGATTCCGTTAAAAAATCGAACCAACGTACTATTTTTAGTATCACCGGTATTATTATTAAAATTATGATTATTAAAATTATAATTATTCGCTCGGGCGGATGGTAAACAAGAGGCAATCAACAAAACCAAATAACTGTATACTTTCAAATCGAACTTACGCATGATACGAATAACGAAAAAAAAATGTCGCGTATTAATAAATCAGATTTCAAAAAAAAAAAAAAAAAAAATGCCACTCAAATGGAAAAAAAATTTTCAAACTCAGGTAACGGACCGCATTTTAAAAATTGACCCGTAAAGGGTTTTTTGCGTCACAAAAATTCTGAGATGAAGCCGATATTGATCGAACTCGAAGAGCATACTTAAGCGATACAAATTCTGCGACTGAAATGAACCCCGGACGGAGCCTTGATAAAATAACAGCCGCATCAGTGTAGTCGTTGTTGCGAAGATGAAAATTCTTCATCTCGTAAACGCACAATATCAACATGTACAAGTGTTACCGGAAACAATTTTACGAATTTCTCGCCTCTTGCAACGAGAGCGACAACGTTATTAAATTTAATAATTGTACTTAATCGTACTCCGCATTTGATTTCATTTCGTTTTCATTCAGCTCGTGGTAAATAAAGAAATTAACGCCGTGTTAAAGAATGTGTTTTTTATTTTGCTCCTCTGCAGGCTCGATAAATTCAACATTTCCGCTCAGTTAAATGAGTAGGCTGTATCGAAATCATTCGTGTGGTAAAATTTTAAAATTGTTATTTTCTTTTTACGAAGCTAGTCTACACTTATAACCATACTTCGAAGGGTCTCGTATCAAATTTATACGCAGCATGCATCTTAAAATAGGCTGATAGAATTTTATGTAGCATTGCATCGCATCGTAATCATTTCAAGTCAAAGATTTAAAATGTGCATATATTTACTGCACCATACAATTTATTATAGGTAACAATCTACCAGTAATACCAACATTTTTGTTGAGTATATGTATTGCAGTTGTTATGGACTTCTGCATACGATGACTGACGCAACTCGTGTTATATTCGTATAAGATGGCTTGCGATTATCAGTATGACAACTGTGTATGATCGCTAATCTATCCTAGTTGTGGCAGGAGTAAAATAACCTAATAAAAAACATAAGTACTACAAATAAATTGTTTAAATTCACAGTACCGAGAATAAAAATGAATAAATTTCGAAGTTATGTACGATTTCCAAAGCGTACCTTTCAAGTCATCGAAATACAGAATATTTCGTGAGTGGACGTCCAAAATAAAGGAGGTGAAACACCACACCATGTACATATTCGATATAATGGTTGCATACTCGTATGATGATTGACTTAGAATGTTTGGACTATGGAACGCAAAACTCTTCTATTTTGTAGGCAAATTTTACATCAAAGTTTCCTAGATTTTTGAGAGCAACTTTTAATGATGAAGAGTAAAATTATCTCTTCTGGTTTTAATTTGAAAAGGAAAGTCAGGTGAAGAATTTAAGATCTAGATCGAAAGGATTAAATAATTAAAAGAGGAAAAAATTGAGGTGAAATGTAAAAAAACTTGTGAAATAAATTTGATAGAAATTCTTTCAATTTTTGTCCAAAATCTCAAAAAAAAATTGTTCATCAACCCCACGATATTATTTAGTCCAAGTGTACAGAGCAAAGTTTGTTCTTTCAAAAACATTCTTTTTTTTCAGCCCCTATCTCGCTTACTTTTTCTCTTACAGAGTTTCGAACGTGAAAGGGTAAAAAATATTTGCTCAAAACTCTGTGTCAAGAATTTTTTTGTATTTTTAAATTTCCAAAGCTCAATAAGAAAAAAAGTAATTCTCAAAATAGGTACTTACCAAGAGTGAAAGATTCAAAAATGTCCATTTAAGGGTATTTTTACATTTTTTTTAATCGTATAAATTTGAATATCCACACAAAAACATGTTTGGTTCGTTCGTGAACGCGTTCACGTTCAATTTTTCTTGAAACTAAAATGTTCAATTCACATTATAGACCAAAGTTGTATAGCATAACAAGTTGGTACACTTGCATAAAGCAATGGAATTAGTTTGAAAAATCCTATCGAGAGCGACACCATCGCCTAAAATCATCATTGACGTACACTAATGTGAACACACCACCACATACACAACAAAATTGCGGGATTTTCAAAATGCACCATACTAGTGTTGGTAGGGGTGCTAACGTTATCTATTTATGGTTACGGTTAAGGTTTTTAGTTGGGGTTTTTGGTTTCTTTAAGGTTATTGGTTTGTAGTTACGGTTTAGCGAATCCTGGTTTTTGGTTTTGGGTTAGTGGTTAAGGTTTTTAAATAAATTTGTGGTTAATGGTTAAGGTTTATGATTAAAGGGAAAATCTTAATGGGAATGAAAAATAATGTATTTATTTATTCAGATCCGCTAGCTAAAATGCTGAAAAGTAAAATAAAAACTATGAAAGGTGAACGGGCTTGAATTGAAAACAACAATAGTTTAACTGGATACTTTGATTATTAATCAATTAAAATACATAAACATAAACAATTCGAATTTTAAATTTATTAATTTTGAACAAAATTCGTTGAATTGAGCGATTTCTTGTTAGTATTAGCGTCGAAGCATCACACCATCTTTGCTTATGAATGGTAGAAAAGAACTGAAAGAAGTGTGAATCACTTACCTCTATTTGTAGCTCGTTCTAATTTGAAAATGTAAACATTTCATTATTTATTTTACAATTTTATTTTTCAGCTAGGAACTAGGAAAAATAAAATTTATTTGTTTGAATTCAATCATTGGATTATGAAGCCAGTACATTTTTTTCAATATTTTTTTTTTTAAATTGGCTTTTGACTTTCACGAAATTAACCAGAAAAAGAACAAAATTATTTTTGGATTAGTGGTTACGGTTTTGGTCAAGGTTTTTGGGAATATATGTAAGTTACAGTTTCTGGTTATGGTTAAGGTTTTTAAAATTTGTGGTTTTGGGTTAATGGTTACAGATACAATTTTAGCTTAAAGTTTATGGTTAATTGGTGGTTATTGGCTGAAGATCATGGTTTCGATTAGCACCCCTGAGCGTTGGGGATTACCCGATGGTAATACATCCAACGGGATTTTAAAAATTTTCAACTTCACATCGAAGTGCATCCACTTGATATTCTACACAACTTTGTTATAGAGCCTGAAACATCAAAACGGAAACCTCCTACTCCAAAAATAATGGGGATTACGATTTAGAGTACCGCTTGTTTTTTCCTGTAGAGGCGCTGTTTACTAATTCTGGCTCAATGGTAGCTCAATGGTTATTGGTTACTCAGAAGGTATTCTCTCTCTAGATGGAAATCTTGCCATTTAGCAGAAGTTATTCTTTCTCCAGACAGAAATCTGAAAGAATCTACATCTGAGATCTTGAGTAAATCAGAATAGGGAACAAGTTGAATAGCAATTACTGAACAACACTTCTAACAGAGAAGTCTTAGGTAATTCTGTACAA
Source organism: Ferrisia virgata (assembly GCA_900060175.1). Lineage (NCBI taxonomy): Eukaryota > Metazoa > Arthropoda > Insecta > Hemiptera > Pseudococcidae > Ferrisia > Ferrisia virgata. The sequence goes on along the minus strand of FIZR01014118.1, from coordinate 11,416 downwards.
AAAATTTCAGTAAAGGCCTTACCACTGTACCCGCTGATTTCCATCCTTGTGTTTCAGTGCCTATAGTACAAGTACACGTTCCCACTAGGCATTTTATTCGTTTGTTCAGCTCACGTTCATTTGAAAAATAGAACCTCGTTCAGTTCACGTTTATGGTAAATCGCGATCTTGTTCAATTCAAATCAAGTTAATTTTAATGGAAAAGTTCGCGAACATGAATAATTTTCATTTGTTTCAAAAATGAACAATCCGTCCCTGCTATGGAAGTTACAATTAGTCATCATTCTTACGACTACCTGATCAGAAATTCTTTGATGATGTATATCATTATAATGGATTGGGCCTGGGAGAACATGAAGTGTCTCAGTTTTGCTAATTTTCACATATGTGAGATAATTTAAGCCTAAATCCCTTTGTAGAAATCTGATAGCCTGTCGAGTTTCAACGTAGGAACATTAAAAAAAAACTTGATTAAAAAAATTTTGAACACTTCACCCCCCTTCCCCCGACCAACTGCATATAAACATGTATTTTAAGTTGCTAAATCTCGCCGAATAGTTCATTTTTAAATCATACACTCGCTGACGCCTTAACAGATTCGTCGAAAGTTGGTAGTTTGATCATATTTTGTGTGTCGGAAGTAACATTTTTCGTATTTTTTCGAAACCAATAAATTTCTATTCGATAATATTTCATGATATTTTTGGTAGGGCCCATACTTCACAATGTAAACGAGGTTTTCTTAATTTCAAGTGTGCATAATGAAGAAAAAATGATACTCGAATAACCATCAAATAACAAAATCTGTTCAAACTCGATTATATCACGAACCGTTGACTTGATCAGAAGTTTAATGGAACGTCATCAATTATAGGTATAAATTTTTTTCTCGACGTTTCCTCCACATCAATTTTCTCTAGAACTCACTGTTCTCGAGTAACTTTGAAAAATGTAAGTGCCGGAAAATCGTCGTTTTACAAACTTTCAACAAATCTGTGAAGGTGTTAGAGTATTTCTGAAACAAAAATCAACTATTTAACGAGATTCATCATCTCAGAATGTCGCATACCGGTTAAAGTTGGGAAAGAGACAGTTCAAAAAAGAATTTTTGACTCAGCTATATTCAATATAAGTAAACGAACAATTACTGCTTTTTAAAAATAGCCTGATTTTGAGAGCCTATATAACAGCCCCCCGGGATCTTTCTCCGCTGGACCCGGTGTGCTAAAATTTTATATAAATGGATTTTTACTCGAAGCTACTTAAATTATCTCACATATCCAAAAATTAGCCAAATCGAAGAATTTTAGTTTTTTTTTTTTCATCCAATTACCCAAACTGCAAGAAACATACTCATATTTCTAAAACAATAATTTTTTTTACGATACTAGTTTTACATAATTCTACACCAATTATCTAGCACGAATCACCATCGAAAATTAAACAGAATTAAAATTAATAATTAATGTTTGTAGGTTCAAATATACACATACATTACACCTTAAATTCTTGAAGGTAGGCAAACCATATCACATTCGTGCATCATGAACTGTTTTCATAAAAAAAAAAATTACGACCACACCATTAGAAGTGAACAGAACACGCTGCAGGCCTACATATGCCCATCTTTCGTACATATTTCAAAATGTGTAGATATATTTCACTTCAAAAAGGTAGAACCGCGAAAAAATCTCTGTTCCGCATACGTTTTTAGTTTATGGACATATTTAATCAACTTTAATGAAAAACTTTCTTTCGCTGTGAAATTACGAGGACGCATTCCTTTCTCACGTATTTTTTACGCGGAAAACGTCTACAGAATTCGGATCAAGTTGGACTAATCTAATATTCAGTCTTCGAACTGGCGTCTTATTTGAAACTGCTTTGCTAAAATTTTACTTTCGTTAGATTTATTTTATTTTTTCGAGGTTGAAAAATCAATTTTACGTACGGTGTAGTAGATATCTGTGTACATACATAGACATACCTCAAATATACGAGTATGTTACGTTATTTTATATTTCATGTTGTGAAAACGTACGATAGACATAGGCGTATAAATAAAGAAGCCATAAGAAGAGGCTGCCGGCTGGTGGCAAAAAAATAATACCTCAATATAGCGGATCTTTCTTGTTAATAATATTCAAGGTCAGAAAAAATTGGAACTTCGTTTCGTCTAGCTCTTTTTTAAAATTTTATCAGTATCTCATTATTTTTTAGAAGAAGCGAAATCCTCGTAAAATTTGTCGTTCCAAATAAAATTAAATTCTTTGGAAAAAACTTTCAACGCGAAATTAATAATTCAAAACTAAAAAGTGATAAATCTTTGGAAAAATTTCAATTGTATGAATATTTGTAGGCCGACGCTTCAATTTCATTGAAGATAAGAAATTTTTGCAAGAAAATTCTGGTTTTTAAAATCGTCGCTTTTTCAAATTATTACGATTTTTTTTTCTTTTGCTTATTATCAAATCTGAAACTGAAAACTTAAGTATTGTTTATGGTTCTTAGAAATCACTCATAAATTTGGAAGGAAAACTGAATGATGTTTCACATCGCTCACAATAATACCACGTAAAATTTTTGTCGATCCAATTCAAAGAAATAAGAATAACGAAAATAGTACAGGGACTGTAAAACTTGCAGCAGTGAAATGTAAGAAAAAAAATTCGATTATACTGAGTGTTTCGATGGCAGTTCTTATCCTTTCACCTGAAAATGTAGCCACTCAGACTAGGTGTATGAAGTACATAGTACAAGGATAAATAAGTATACGTTTTTCGATTCCAACATAGGTACTATAAAGTAGCGACATACCTACCAAGTTTTTCGTATCGTGCATTCTTTTTCTTACAAATACGATGCGATGTACGATATATGTATGGGTACAGCATCTTATTCTTTCTTTAGCGTTATAGAGATGGACAAAATTCTGTACACAATAAAACATAGATACCTCAACAGTTTTATAAAATATGTCACTTTTGAATTCCTTCAACAGTTAAAGCTAGAGAAGATGCGAATATTAGAAAATTCATGAAGCTCGTAGCTTCTTTAATTTTTTTTCTTTTGTTGATATCTAATACCAGTGGCCATGACCTGATATCCTATACAACTGATTAGATTTATAATTACTCAATGTTCCAAATAAAAATACACAACGGAATGAAATTTGGAAGTAATGCCATTTTTGCGTTTACCTCATACAGGGTACTCCGTTCGATAGTACTTTCTTTATACCACAAGTGGAGCAACTCAAGTTAGACATATGTGTAATGTTTTACCTACCCTAATCATTGTAAAGACAAAGATACACGGATCTGAATTTTTTACCCTGAAAATCCTAGGTCATTTTCAAAAATTCCCAGCTTTTTATCCAACAATTCTAGAGATATCCAGTTAGCGCCGATGTGTAACGTTTATGGTGTTGTGTTGTTCCAACAAAAAAATTTAAGCACTTTTCCCTTCATGGAAAAATTCTAGATCTTGAATATGTAACATATCCACGTCAACATTTTAACATAAAGTGCAAAAATCATTCTTAATCATCTTTCATCGCGAATGTTTGATCAAAAACTTCATATATCCATGTCAAAAATGGAGAAAAAAATTGTGCCAGCTACGTTTAAAATATAAAAACCTACATTCATCCGACGTTTATTTTTTGCGTGCAAAAAGTATCTATCAAGTAATTAAAATTTTTTTTATTCGATTTATTTTTTTAGTTTTTTTATTTTTAATTTTTTAATTTTTTAGTTTTTATTGTTTTTTTAATTTTTTAAGTTTTTGATGAAAAACTTCGAATCAAAAATCAAAAACGTTGCTTCAAAAATCTCACCTTTTCAAAAAATGGCCCGTGGCCCCTAGACATATCCTTGTAAAAATTGAAACTGAGGGTTACTTAATTCGTAAGATATCTTAAAACTAAAATTTTTCAAACAAATTTCAAATTTTCGCCTTTACGTTTTGAAAAAGCTCTTATAAGTATCCAACTATAAAATTTTTCTTGAAATTATATGGACTTCACCCTCCCCGCAACACGCTCTTGACACAAATGTATCCGCTCCAAGTTATTTAAAAATTTTGTAAAAAAAAATTATGCTACCATTTTTTTTACTTTTTTTAAAATAAAAAATGTATAAAATACATAAATTTTACCCAAAAGCTATTTTTATTGAAGCATTGAACCAATTTAGAGGAAATACACAAAACTGAGTAAATTTTGCAAAAAAAAATTTTTAGGGAAATATTTTTTCCTGAAAAATAGTGCTAAATTTCATATTTTTTTTTCCAAAGTTTCCAAATAACGTAGAAAAAACATTATCATGCCAAGTAATGGAGGGCCTCTTCTCATTTCAAGAAAAATTCTCTAATTGGGTACTTATAACAGTTTTTTTAAAACATAAAGTCAAAAATTTGAAATTTTTTGCAAAATTTTAACGGTTTTTCTTACATTATTTAAGATATTTTACAAATCATTCAACCTTTTCTTTTAATTTTTTTACAGAAAATAGCACACCAGATATATTACACTTTGGCGCAAACTGGCCATCTGTAGCAATTTTAGATATAAAGTTAGAAAAAATGACGTAAGATTTTTAGAAAAAAAAATTAGATCTGTGTATATTTGCCCCTGAAACGATCAATATAGATGAAACATTATACATACATGCATCTTGAATTGCTCTACTTGTGGTATGAAGGAAGTACTATCAAAAGAAAGCACACTGTAATTATTTCTACTATATGAAATATTACAATTTATCAGCTTCTTACAAGGGTGCGGTGAAAGTGTATTCTTGACAAACAACTTTCAGGTGAGGGCTTTCAAAATCTATACCTGGTATACAGTGGAAACAAAGAAATGAAAAAAAGTATTTATTTTTTAAACTATATTTTTGATTGTACACTACACACTTGATCCAATGGTGTAAATGGAGGGCAAACACCGCCGTAACCCCTTCAAGCGATTTTCGGTATTTAGAGCTTAGAAATATGTCAAAATACCAATTTTCCGACTTCTAAATTACGAAATTGTGCAAAATTTTCGCCCTCGCTTTGCTCGATCTATATATTTTTCAAAAGGAGAGGATACTTATCGTTGACGTAGGGATATCACCGCATCCCTGGCTCCTTGTATGTATCAAAATAGAATAAATTGACCCTGCAAATCGCAAAGTCAGCAAAATTATTTACCCGAATGTTATTTGGATTGCCTTATCAGCCATGGAAGGCAGAGCACTATTTCCAAAATACCGTGTAAATATACAGGCGAACAGTAAAGATAATATTGAAACAAATGAATTATATTTACTCGGATCAAGACTGATTTAGTATTAACCATGCACAAAATACACAACGTTGGTGAACTAACTCGACTGTAAAGCTGAAAACTGAGATGCACTTTCTACTTCAAAATTATTCGTGTCACTAAGCGAAGTAAAAATAAAAAGTACTAACATAAGTAAGTAAATGTATGTATACGAGGACTATGTAAATATGCATTACTTATCCTACATACCTATCTGTATTATTTTCCAATATTATTGTCAAGGACTTACCTGATACCTACCTTTTTTCAATGTCGACAAAAAAATTCCGAAGTTTGATTTTATATATACACGTTTGAAAAACTAAAACTGCGTATAGGTACTTTTAGACTATAGAGTAAGCTGAGAAAATTGTAAATAAAAATCCAGGTAAGTATTATTTAACAAACGATTGAAATCTGATGGAGAATTTCACGGTAAATTTTTCTTTCTATTATGATGAGAATGGTCGCATTTCTGCGCGCATATATTCGACATACGACGTAACCGTAAAGGCGAAAATAATATGCCAACTGCGACGTTATAAATTTACCAGTCTGGCATTTATATGTTCGCTAGAATAGAATAGAAGGAAATAACTGTAGAAATAATTTCTTAAATGGATGCTCGTGTATACAAAGACAAACAATAATCAGGCATCGAATGAACATTTATTGAAAACTTGAAATAAGGCAATTTTGCAGCGGAAAACGTACAGTCTAAGTCGATTATTTGCGGTGAGGTAGATAATTGGAAAAAAAATGTGATGGTTTAGAAAAGTTGATCAAACAAATCATTAGAAATACATATTAAATTATGGGATTAAAATGTCGATACGTACGCATTGAAGAATTATTACCATTTTTGAAAAAAAGATTTTATCCGCCTAAAGTCACTCGGCCGAATTCTTCTTTATAAATATCGCGCTAAAAATAAGTATTAATAGAAATCAGTCAGTGGTTAAAGTAGGTAGGTGTACTACCTACCGGATTATTATAATTATCCTTCCAGTAATAGAATAACAACAGATACCTAGCTAACTATACTTACCCATCAATACAAATATTTACCTACGATGCAATTTTCCCAAATTTTTAATATCTCACTAATTTCAGATATTTTAAACTACCTACAATCCTATATGTACATAAATCCGATCCTGTTAAAGTCATTGTTATTACACAAAAACATTTAGAATCGATTTTTTTTTTTGTTTGTATCATCGGGAGATAAAACTAGAAAACCTCTACATTATAAAAGGCACCAATCAATAAACTTTGAAATACGTCTCTGCAATGGTGGATGCTGCAAATGTGGGAGGAGTGGGTGTATCTACAATCTACACCTACGATAAAGTATTACTACGTACGAAATAAACGGTATTCAAAACAAAATTTAAATTTAAACGTCGCTCGCTGCCTTTGATTGCGCTACACAACAGGAATCCCAAGTGAAGCGTCCTCGTGTATCGTTTGAAGTTTTTTCGCTGTAAAAGTTGAGCCGACCAATTGATGAAAAAAATCCAGACAGGTATTTTTTTTATTCAAATTAGCTATTGAGCGAAAAATAAAAATACCTAGGTATGTGTGTGTAATTAAATGGGTAGGTTTCTAATTTCAAACCACTGTATCATTGGAAATCGGAATGGTAACCGGCAATAACCGGTAATTTTTGAGCTCCATGAAACAGGAATGGTAAATGATTAACTGGAACTAGAACGATTTCCATTTTTTTGAAATAAAGATCTTGTGTTTATGATTTGTTTTTAATGTTTTTCATGTTGTGTTTGTAATACAAACATTAAAATTTTGAACAAAACGAATAATAGAATGGTAAGTAAACTGGTAACTGGAACATCAGATGGGACAATAACACAAAAATTTGCCGGAATAGTAACCAGAACAATAACTGGAAAAATTCTGTCATCTGAACGGAACAGTATTATAATTTTCAAAAATATGACCAGAATAGAAAAAAATTTCCATTCAGGATCCCTAAACCAGTTAGCTTAAGAATTGGATGCTTAGATCATGAACGGTTTTGCCTGTTTGACACGACCAATTTGATCTTTTCATTTTTCATGCGAATCTTTTTTTTTTCTTCCACTTGATTGGTTAGTGATAAAAACAACCAATCAGAGGAATATTTCAACCATACTAGGTTATACTGATTATCCCGTTAACCGAATCTGGTTTTTATTCAGTATACCTAACCATAGACACTGAAACACCAAGATGGGAATCAGTGGGTACGGTGAAGAGGCGATTACTGAAATTTTTGGTTCAGAGTTCCTCAAGACTTCTCCGATAGGAGCGCTATTTACTAATTCCTGTTCAACTTGTGCACAATTCTGATTAGTCAAGATCTCAGAAGCAGATGAAACGTAAATTCTTTGTAATTTCCAAGTTCTATTTAGAGAAAAATAACTTCTGAGTGACCAATGACAATGACCGTGTCTATGGGTATAACCTATTGGCTGTTACTTGTGTAGGTAACTCTACTCTTAGCACGGAAGCATAGATATGGATTATTAAACTGGATCGGTACTCATATTTAAAATGTACAGAAGAAATTGTAAGTACCCATAAGCCACGCCTCTTTTTATCTAACAGATAAAGATGAAATTAGCCGAATTTCTTCGTGTTTTTGGAGAATAATTTAAATTAAATGTTGAAAACCCAATTATGGAAGCACAATGAACACACTTGAGCTAATCATTGGCCAAATTCTTGAATAATAGTCGTTTTATCCAATTTTAATGAGAATCACTTCAATTATAACAGATGAAACATTAGCCAATCAGGAACGATCATTCTCCAACTTCTGACAATACGAGTTGCTATGACTTCTAGGACCACAAAATGGATTTTATTGGCCTTCCCCCTCATCTGTCATATTTCGATAGACGGTAATAGTTCGGTTTTCAGTGACAATATTAGGAAGAGAATCAGATTAAAAAGGAAAAAGCGAACCAAATCGAATCAAAGATCCACTTTTGTGGGGCTATAAACCAATGCAATTGGACTGAAAAATCAGAACTCCCAAATAACATCTGAAGTGGGGCGATTTATGCGAGGAACTCGTTTTTTCCAGGTCAAACAGGAAAAATCGCATATCTTTCCCTTGAATTGGAATAGACTGCTGGTTGTTGGATATGCTATACAACGTTAGTCTTTCTCTAACAAATGTTGTGATTTTTATCTCTCTTCACCCTTCCCTAAATTTTGAACAAGACTGAATTTTGACTAAAGATCATTCCAACTCGTATATATCCAATCCGTAGCTAGTGTAAGTACGCTAGTCTAATTTAAGCAATTTTTGTTGATATAGAGCCAATTAGATAATTTTACATCTTAGATAGAAGAAAATAAATATGTAAAAATAAATGTTTGGAGTGCTTAAAAACGGTCTCGATTGTCTTCTCGGACCCGAAAGCAAATTTTATTAGTACCCCGCTCCCAACACTGCGCCCATCGTAAGTCAATAGACCGCAATAGCTTCGCCTCCTTTGACAAATTGACAAAGAAAATCAGCCCAAAAAGATAGATAAACCTTGTTGAGAGACGTTTCAATTAAATGTTGAAAAATTAAATATTCACATATTCCTGTGAAGTTAACGCAAATTCATTTTGCGGCAGCAATACGAGATTTGATATAGGTATTTAGATTAACTAAAGTAGGATAAAGCTTAATCTGCTTCTTGAAATCACGTTATTATAAAGTACAAGGTAGCAAATTTAATTGGTACCTTTTCGTTTTGTCGTTATAGCGATTACAAAATATGAGAATAATATGTAGTCGTGTATATTTTGAATTTGTTAAATTAACTGCGTCTCTAAAATTGAATTGATTTTGATGAAAAATAATGAAGTAAAAATCTTCCAAATAAAATTAATAACTAAAAGCGGAAAACAAAAGAAACTAAGCTCGCGTAAAAAGAAACACAATGTAATTTTAAAAGCTTACCAGGCCTGAGATTTTTTTTTACATTCAACATGATAAAAATTGAAGAGAAGTGACAAGATATTTTATATGGTTTTATTGGCTGTAGCATGTTATTTTTTTGGCGTAGAAAAAAAATAGACGGATATTCGTAAAACCGTAAATCGAAGAATTTTCTTTTCTCGATGTATCTGTCTACGGCCTAGGTGCCTACCTATCAGAATAATCTCAAAAGGTTACAGAAAAAATTATTTTCGTCAGAAATAAATTTCATACATAGATAGTTAGATACCTACGTACATATTTTTTATTTGCTTGTTTCATTCAAAATAGAATTTTATACATGGTTAAAATAAAATAAATAAATATATTAAAATAAAAAAAAAAAAGTGAAATGAAGTATTTATAAATAGAAAAATCAATTTTTTCTTGATTTTCAAGAAGTTTTAATTTATTTTAAAATGAAAAAATCTGGTAATCGTATAATAATTTATTTATTACGCATAAGTAGATTGGGTAGGTATGTAAGAAAAATTTATGGGTATTCTTTCATCTTTTCTAAAATTATATAAAACATAATCTTTCATAATAAAAAAAAAAATGTTTAAATTAATTTTTTGAAAAATAAAAACAAACTTGATTATACATATATAGACTTAAAAAATGAAGATCAAGCGATATAGGAAATTTTATACAAATATTTGTGCGCTAGAAACCTATCTATCTGCTCCAGTTTTCACGACAGATAGGTATTGTTTAAAAATATACGTAGCGTGTAACCTATCGAGAAAAATAAAACAATAACTTGCTCCTTGTTGAGATGTAAGTAAATTTTGAAACCGTGCTACCTAAATTAAATAATAATACACCAAGCGATAATTTGGTGATCTTAAATTAAACAACTTATCACAAAAACTTTTTTTCTGCATAATATTGTTTTAGTTTCGTAGTTATTAAATAAATATAAGTTTACCCAACGGGGCATTAATTTTTAAGAAAAAGGGTGTCTAGGTAGCGGTACTATAGATACCTACTTTGATTCAATCAATCGTGATGATTTATTGAAAATGTTATCGTCGCAGCAAAAAATCTTTACTCGGCAACACTGCGCAAAAAACTTTTTCATCAATGTTTAAATAGAAGGGATGCTGAATGAACTTGTTGCTAGGTAACCATATTGGAGAAAATTTTACGTGATACGTTTGTGCGAGAATTTATTTATCGCTGATAATGTTTTAATTGAAAAATATACATACTCGCGTAACCTCTGTGCTTAGGTATGTAGGTACAATAATGGGGATAAATCACGATACTTCTGTTTAGATCTCACGAAATATACCGGTAGGTAGCTGTGTACACATACACCTATCTGTCTTATCTACCTTCTCACATTATTCTTCAGCTATACTTACACATCCCTATGGGGATGCTACGAGCGTGTAAAAATTATTGGAATTTCTTAATAAGTAAGAATCGTCTATTTTGAAGAGGATTTCTTTCATAAAATTTTAGAAATTCATTTATCAAAATACTGTGCGCTGAAGAGCTATGAAATTTCCAGTTGGTGAAAAGGTCGAAATAGGAATCTACTCTCATTCGCTCCGAGTGTAAGAGCACGCCATTGTATAAGTACAAAGCTGATATGTAGGCTTAGTTATCAAACAATAGACCATCGCATCTACTTTATCATTTGATTAATTGATTTAAAATTTCATTTGTAGTACTAACCATAGCTACAGGTTGCATATTTTTTTACGTTGGAGTAAACACACCCACGTATGGGTAAGCTGGGGTGGGCCGAATTTTGCTTTTTTTTTTGAAAATCCATTGCAAACAGTAGGCTTACAATAATTGCGAAATGACCTCAAAATGATGTGGTAAACATTTTAACTTTCCAAATCCATTTTTTTTATTTGAAAAACTGACTCAAAGCTCGTTAATTTTGAATAATTTTCAAAAAATCAAAAAAACAATTTAAAAAATTTTTTTTCAAAAAAATGGAATTATTACACATATTTATACCCAAACTTATCATTTTTGTAATATTTTAGCCATTTCCCTTTTTTCGGGGGTTTTAAAAAATGTCACTTTACATGACCTTAATCAGCAAATTTTCATTTTTTTTTTTTTTTTTTTTGAATCATTTATACTGTATTTTTGTGTTG
>FIZR01014117.1:0-15685 GCA_900060175.1 Ferrisia virgata | reverse complement strand
CCTTAATACGGTCTATTAGAAAAATTCGGTTGAGAATTGCTGATTTAAAAGATTTCTATTCTGAGCTCGTATTTCGAAAAAAATGTAGGGTGATATCTAGAAGAAGGGATGAGATAGTAAATCAAAATTTTCAACTACTGGTGCTTAAACTATTGGGGGGCTAGCTTCCAATAGATAGTTTTAAAATCCCATTCAAGGACGAATTCACCCTCTTTGCTAGGCTTTGATTTTCTCAATTTTCTATCAAATATATAATTTCCATGTCACCATCGTCGTAATGGAATATTTTTACATAAATTCCACTTATAATAATGTTGTGGTAATTACAGACAGCGCCATCATCATCATCATATTTCGTTCATTTTTGGTCAGTACTCGGTGCCCACCCAGTACATGCACAGGTACACTCGTCTCTCCAGCACATCACACCTGTTTGACCTGTTGAAGCCTCATCATACATCTCACTATTACGAAGAACAGTGAAAAAACGCCACACACCCGTACACTTTTAAGCCTGCAAGGTGTAGTAGGATCTGTAGATGGATGTATACCTAGGTATATTACATGCCTTATTCGCGTCGTATCTTCGCAAAGGCGCGACTACGACACTCTGCTAAAGGCGTGTGTCTGTGTACGTTGTAAATTCATTAGGAAAATTTTCACATACACGTAGTTGCATATACGCGGTCGTACTCATTCTAGCGAATGACTGAGCATTACTAAAACAATTTGAAGCTTAATTAAACGCCGCGCTGCGGCTTTTCTACCGGCAGATTTGGCCATCATCAGCGCTTTTAATGATCGACCATTGTGTACACAAGCAAAGCGACGACCACCATCAGCCACAATGAAAGCCGTTTACGCTGGCCCGCTTTTTACATTCTTTACTTTTGTAATTATCGCGCAAGTTTTCAATACTTACTTTAGACTTACTACGGTACAAATACAAACACGACAACGTCGACCGCAGAATACGTACGGTACAACAGAGTTTCTTTCTGCGTGTGTACTGTGTACCTCGACTTGTAACACGTGTGGCGTTATTATTATATACACTTACATTTTTCTTATATGTATATATATATCTATATATCTATACAACTTACATACGTTTGTATGTATCTGGTTCCCTTCGTCTTCTTCTTCTTCTTCTTCTGCTCTATGTGTCTATTTTCATCAACGTAGCAGACAAAAAACTCACCTCGTGACTTGAGGCCGTGATTTATTGACTCTTTCTCCCAACCAAGCCCGAAGAGTACTCGGGCTCGCGCGCCCTGCTAATTCCATTAAATAGTGCTAATCAGTTCGACTAAAAAATCCGTACCACCAACGATCTTCTTTATACGTTTCCTCGACGTATTTTACTAATAAACGAGGTAATTTTACTGATGTAGGCCTGTCTTACCTCCCCCTTTTCTTTGCCTCGCCCGATACTGACTATGTTTATGATGATTGTGCAGTGTGTGGAGCTATACAGCTGTAGGTCTTTGATTAAATTAGCAGAGTTGATTTGTTTGGTAAAATGGTACGAAGAGGTTGTAGAATTTTCGAAAGTGTTTTAAGGTTTAAGGAAGTGTTGAAGATTGATGAAGAGTTTTTTGGGTTTTTTAGGTAATACAAGTTTATTTGTTGAAAATATGAATTTTCAAAAATTTCAAAAAGCATGTAAAATGATTGAAAATGCTTCGGTAATCGTTATTTTTTTCATTTTGCATGTAGAATGGTGAAAAAATCACTCAAAATGTCATTTTAGAAACAGAAAACGCAAAAATAAAAACGATTAAAATGTTCCAAAAAAAAATTTATATATTTTTCTTTTTCAGAAAAAAATTCCAGATCACGGATATGTAACATATTCATGTAAACATTTTAACATAAAGTGTAAAAATCATTCATAATCGTCCTTTATTGCGAGCATTTTGATCAAAAACTAAATTAAAAACGCTTAATCTTCTCTTGATTCCATTTTGTCATTTGATATTATTATTGCCTTGCAGAATAAAAATTATACAATCAACTATCATCGCGAGTTTTTTGATCAATGACCTCAAATCAAATATAAAAACTCCTCATCAAACACGTAACATCAAAAACATAACGTCACAAAAGTCACGATTTCAGAAAATGACCTCCTCCCCCCTCTCCCCCTCCCTTAGACATATCCGTGTCAAAAACGGAAAAAAATTGTATTAACTATGTTTGAAATATCGAACTTTCAATGTTAACTCTTTGCGTGCAAACAATACTATTTTTCTGTTTTAATTTTTTCAATTTTATAATAAAAAAAGAAATTTTAATTGTTTTAATTTTTTAATTAAAAATTTTTGTTTAATTGTTTTATTTTTTTAATTAGGCGTATCCGTGTCAACATTTTAACTTAAAGTGTAAAAATCATTAATAATCATCTATCATCGCTAATTACTGATCAAAAATTACAAATCAATAATCAAAAACGTCGCATCGAAAACGTCACGTTTTCAGAAAATTACCTCAACCCTAAGACATTTCCTTATTAAAAAGTGTAAAATGTGGAATACCATTTTGAAAATCGTTATTTTTTGCAATAGCTTGAATATGTAAAAAAGCATTAAATGCTTCAAAAAGCGAGTGAAATGCTCGGAAAATCGTTCAAATTGTCATTTTACTATTCAAAAAACTTGAAAAATCAATAAAAATCTGTAAAAAAAAAACATGTAAAATTGTAGGAAAATAATTTTAAAAATCTTTATTTTTCACATTTTGCTTGTATGTAATCACTCAATATGTCATTTTAGAGGCTCAAAGATGCAAAAAAAAAAAATTATAAAAACCATCAAAAAACAAGTAAAATGAAGAAAATCCCTTTAAAAATCTTAATTTATTTGCATTTTGCATGTAAAATGGTGTGAAAATCACTCAGAATGTTATTTTATTTTTGAAAAACGTTAAAAATCGAGAAAAAAATTTGAAATTGTATAAATTGATGATGAAATTTTTACTTAAAAAAATGGTAAAAACGTCAAAGAAAATGTCATTTTACTGCTTAAAGAAGCCCTAAACTAAAAAAATCTTTCAAATTGTTACTTCTCAGCTTAGAAAACAAAAAAAATAATAAATTATATTAAAACAATTTTTTTTGTTTTTTTGACTTGTGAAATGACATTTTGAGTAATTTTTTTTCATCGTGTTTCACCTTGAAAGCTCAAAAACGAACTTCTTGAAAGAATTTTCACTGTTTCATGATTTTTGTTCTTTCTTTAACATTTTATAAGCAGAACATAACAACTAATCATTTTTGAAATTTTTTCATAATTTTCTAAGAAAAGTACAAATAATGAATAATTTTTGAAGATCTGTCATAATTTTACATATTTTTCGAAGATTTTTATTTATTTATTTATTTATTTATTTAAAAAAAAAAAAAGAATTTTTCTCTTCGCTTCAACCAAAAGATTTTTACATTTTCCAAGTGATGAGTTCTGAATGTTTTTTCGAAAGTCTTTTTGTTTTTTTTGCTCGATTTTCTATGTCATTTGTAAATGAAAACCAGCCTATTACGGTCTACGGAACTCAGGCGGATGAAGAGTGGGAGGGGGGAATCAACGAAATTCGTTTTGAGGTCCTAGAATAAATCAGTCAAATTTGGTCAGTAGAATTGGATTGGCGGTGGATTAGATATTTTTGAGTGGGGATGATCTCGGGTCAAAATTTATTTATGCCCAAATTTGGAGGCGAGAGGTGCTGATCGGCAAAAATCGCATAGTTTGTTCCCTCTTAAGTCAATCAATAGAGAATCTGAAGTTGTATAACATCTCCAAAAATCAGTTTCTTAGGTCCATTAGGAGGGAAGATATGGAGGGAGGTTTCCCCTTTGTGACCTTGAAAAAAGGAGTGTTCTTCCCCCTTTCTCTCGTCCAAATCGAGCTAGGAGGTTGAAATTTAGTATGTAGACTTAGTAGAGACCACAGATGTATGTTTTGTGGGGGTTCGACTTTTCAAATCCATTGCTCGCCCTTACAGCTCCAAAATGTGTTTTTTTTTGTCAGATTTTCTTATTTTTTGAGTTTGTTCCTCGCATAACTCCCCTCCAAATTGAGCTAGAAATTTGAAATTTGATATGTACATTTAGTATAGGGTTTAAGTGTGCTTTTTGGTAGGTTCGACTTTTCAACATCATTCTCCCCCTCCCTCCAAATTATTTTTTTGTCAGTTTTTCTTATTTTTTGACTTAGTTCTATGTATATCTTCCCTCCTTCACCTCGTATTGGGCTAAGATCATGAAATTTGGTGTGTAGATTTAGTACAGGCTCTTAAAGTGCTTTATGGTAGTTTTCACTTTTCAGCTTCATTGCCCCCCCCCCCGAGATGTGTTTTGACACTTTTTCTCAATTTTGTTCCTCGCATCCCCGCATAATTCCCCTCCAAATTGAGCTAGAAATTTGAAATTCGGTATATAGATTTAGTACAGGGTTTAAGTGTGCTTTTTAGTAGTTTTGACTTTTCAGCGTCATTGCCCCCCTCCCCCCTCAAAAGAGTTGTTTTTTGTCAGTTTTTCTCAATTTTTTGAGTTAGTTCTACGTATATTTTCCCTCCCTACCCCGTATTGGACTAAGAAGATGAAATTTTGTATGTAGATTTAGTATATATTCCAGATGTGTCTTTTGGTCGCATAGACTTTTTAGCTCCCCCCCCCCCCCCCCCCCCCCCCCACCGATTAGGAAAGAAGCCGAGACAATTTTTTTTACAATTCACATTATTGTAATATTTCACGTAAATTAGGCTGAAAAAGCTCTGTTATTTTTTTTACAACTTTTGAACTGTAAAATCACAATTTGAACAATTTTCTCGAATCTTTTTTTTCATGCCAAGATGATCCAATTTCCAGAGATGTGTGTTGAAAACTTGAAAAGTTTTCAAAATATAGCCAACCCTAGTAAGCTAGACAAACGCTTTTACGAATATTTCATCCTATCATCTTGTTTCATTCTTACTCAATATAAATCTAAAGAAGGATTCAAAAGAAGCGATAAGCTTTTTCTACGGGGTCATTGCTCTAGAAACAGATGACTGTCAAATTCTGCTGACTGAACGCATCATCGAGAATCTGTCGTTAAGAAAGAAATAATTTCCTGTAAAAATGATACATTTGCATTCATCGTATATATATTCTACAATACATTTGTATACCTTCGACTATCACATCAAATCCTCGTTCAATCCTTTCAGCCCCTCCGTATACGTTATCGTACGCCTATTGAACCCTTCACCTTGGCACCAGTATCCGTGCTATCCTTTTCCAACTCGTTGCGTGACCATTGGCGATAAATTTCTTGGTCAAGTGTCACGTTCGAACGGCAAAGAATGGCCAACTTTACGACAATCTAGTAGGTATAATGGACCGATTAAAATCGATTTTTGCAAAAACGATAACCGCATTGATGCCTTTATCGGCGATACGCTTTTGCCTACCGGTGGGTTATCTGCGCCGGTATATCTAATACACTTGTGCATCGCTCTGGTACAGTAGAAGATGCGATAAGAGCTACCGAAGTATGGCAGAGGAGATGGGGCGGGGGGAGAGTGAAAAAATCCACCATTACCCCTTACCTAAGCTGTAGGCCGTTCGCGTTAAATTACAAAAGAGATAAAATGTATTTATTTAAAAAGTTCGCTATAGTTGTTTTGTATACTTACCTATGTGATGTGTATGGCTTTTTTTTTCTTCTTTTATTTTCATTTTTTTTTTTTTTTTTCTTTCATTTCGATATTTGATAAAACGCCGAGATAAATTCTTTGACGGTAATGCCGCTTTTAAACTCATTAAATGTTTCTTTACTATATATTTGTGACCACTGTCCATTGTATTCGTTAAAATTTGAAAACAATGCGTCGTAGCAGCGCAGAGCATATGTGTTGTAAATGTATATATACGTAGCATAAAAGATTGGTGTATAGGATTTCAGCTTTTATATACCTTCCAACCTTACGCTATATTACATTAGCTACCTATCTATCTATTTATTTGCAAACACACACACACACACACACGCACGTACAAAACTCTGTCGATAGGAATTTAAATCTGGATCGCGATTATTGTGCAATAGTCTGTCGGCGCGGCGGCGAGTAGTCTTTTATACATACATCGCTTGAATTACAAATAAGTACACCTTTTGCGTCAGTGATTCGAAAATCAAATTTTTCGCATTAGGATGTGTTATAGTACGACGACTACCGACTGTTAGAAGACCACGTTAATTCTTCATCTGGGTTCTCTCTCATATACTTAATAAGGATGATAAAAAGTGCATACGTTTGGGCAACCCTGGCACGTTGCGAAAACTGTGTAAATTCCCGTCGCGGACGATTTGATTAATACGTTTACCGAGTAATCGACAATTTCACAGGCAATCTTACCAATCGCCAATCGGAGTTATTTATTTGCTAATCAATAGACATAATGATTTTCAATGAAGAAGAGACGCGTTATTCGTTCACTGGTTCGTTGGTCGCAGCCATTAAAGAATCTGTATTTTATTTTATTTGTGGTTTTTTTTCCCCCTCTGTACCTTTTTCATTCTTTATTTTGCTGATGGTTTTTGTATGTGTGTGAGTTTTTTTTTTTTTTCATTATTATTCGAATACTACAACACGACGAAACGATTCGGCTAATACGACGATTTACTATTAAACAGCATGGTTGGTCAGTTGGTACTATACATAGATAGATACATGTTTCATGATGTAGTTTTAATTGTATTGTAGAATCTTCTCTAATAATCAATATTGCGTTCGCGTTTCGTCTTTTTATCTGTCTTTCTCTCTCGTTTTCTTTGAAGATCGACTCTTTTTACCATAATGAAGCGGATTTTTATTCTCATGTTGTACTTGCGCGACTACCTGTACCGTATTGTAAGAGTGAGCGAGATAGAAAGACGATGCAATGGAAATGCAACAACGAGTACATCGTATGCGAGGTAGTTAAATGTTGTGCAGAGTTGAAAAAACACATGTTGTATTAATTCGTTAAATTCTTAGCCTGTATACTTGCTGCTTATTCGTCGTTTTACGCGAATGTACCAGTATGTAAAGTATAATGAGATGATGTATTTCTATAGCGATAGACATTATTGGTGTTTGAGCCGAATGAAGGGTGAGGGAGGATATAAGAGATTTGTGCATGTAGAACAGAGCTTATCACATTTTATTACGCCTAACGCCTAAAATTTTCATCTTGTTTTATTTCACGATGTTTTGTACTCGACTTTTAACCCCCCCCCCCTCCTCCCAGCTTTGCACTGCGATGCTTTCGGAATCAGGTTTTCCTGTTATCCACGTTCCTAATTCGTCGTAGTGGTCGTAGAGATTTCGTATGAATTTTATCGATATTTTAGAATGGTACACTTTTAGGTTCCTGTATTTCCTCCCACGAAAGTAAATTGTCATGGCTACACAGCTAACCTTTAAGCTTTGATCTCTTCGTCATCGTTGCGTAAAAATCGACGGTGAAAAAAGATGTCCATGGAAATGCATTAAGATTACCCATATTTATGGTTAAATTGGGAAAAAAACCAAAAAAAAAATTGCGTTCCGAGACTGTAGAATGGAGCCCATTTGGACAGAAATGATTTGAGAGCCGCAAAAGGCAGACCCTGCATACTTCTCAGACTTGTGTGCAAAGTTTCAAGGCGCTAGCTCAATTAGGGCAATCTGTACAGGTGAGCAATTAATCGAAAACGTTGAAAAAATTAGGTTTTTGGACCTGTAATGGGATGGATTAGGGTAGGCGAGTCGAGACCCCCAAAAGGCATATCCTGGGCACTAATGTCAACTACCTACCAAGTTTCAACCCTCTAGGTGAATTAATACGACCTGTACAGACGAGCAATTGTCGAAATATTTGTAAAATGGTCCAAATGGACCGATTTCTTGGGCTGTAATCGATGTAGGCAGTTCATTTTTGGATATGTTATAGCTCTTTCGATTTCCTGTCGATTGACAGTAAAACTTTTTCACTTTTTGATTTTTCACCTCCCCTTAGCTCCCATCTTCAAAAATGGACCTTTCTCAATTTCGTCGATGGGCCGTTCAAACTTTAATAGAAAAATAAAGTCGGCGAGTTGTGTTGAAATTTTAAATTTCAGCAATTTTGGACGGTATGGGGCTGGAGTAATTGATTTTTCTCTCGCTAAAAAAAAAAAAAAAAAAACTCAAAAATTTTACTTTCTTCAGTAACAAAATTATCGCACTAAAAAACAAGCAACAGTTTCGTGTTTGGCAAATCAATGTTCAAACCATCTTTATAAATACCATTCCTGCGATATCAAAATTCACAAAAAAATGTCAACAAATATGTAAAATATGAAAAAAGTTGTTAAAATCATCGAAAATTGGGTACAAAGTGCTGGAAATTGATCAAAATTCACCAAAACAAATGTTGATAAATGTGAAAAAATTTACAGAAATACATAAAAAAGGTGGAAAATTGATCAAATAGTCGGAATAATGTTGAAAAATAAGTGAAAAATTGACTAAAAACCGTTAGCAATCATCGATTGGCTAAATTCGGTTAAAATTTCTGAAATTGATCAAAATTCACGAAAAAATGTTGAAAATCACGAGTATATTGGCGTGAAATATGAAAAAAATTGTTGAAAATTGTCCAAAATTTGGTGGAAAATTGACAAAATTGGGTAAAAAATTTCGAAAATAGATTAAAAATTCGAAAAATGATCGTTGAAAACCATTGAAAATAAAGAAATGTTTAACAAAAATGTGTTGACAATGCAGAGTTTTTTTTGATTATTGGTCAATTTTTGGCACTTTCATGCCTTTTTTTTCTCATAATTTTGCACAATTTTCGATTAACTTTTAATATTTTTTCATTATGTTTTGATTTTTTTTTTATATACTTTTTACCTATTTTGTATCAAATTTTCACTCAATTTTCGGTGATTTTTACGCAATTTTTTCATATTATAGGTTAATTTTGGCCTAATTTTATCAAATTTTTACTCATTTTGCCGGTTTTTAATGATTTTTTTTCATTCTTGAGGTCAACTTTTAGTCATTTTCCAACACTTTTTGCATGGATTTTGGTCAATCATTTTCACTTTTTACACGGTTTTGTGAATTTTTGCCCAATTTTTGGTGATTTTCAACAGTTTTTCCCCCCATAATTTAGCTTAATTTTCACTCGATTCTTACCTATTTTTCAATGATTTGTAACGATTTTTGGCGAATTTTCACTCATTTCTGTCAATGTTTTAACCAATTTTGCATTATTTTGGGTCAATTTTCACTCATTTTTCAACATTCTTGGCTGATCTATGTTCAATTTTTTACACTTTGAACCAATTTCTGTCCAATTTTCGTGCAGTGTTCAATGATTTTTTTAACAACTCTTGATTAATTTTCGGCATTTTCCCCTTATTTTTGTCAATTTTTCTGGCTTAGCTTACAATGGTTTTCTTCCTTTTTTTTCCATATCTTACCTCAATTTTTTTCAGATTTTTCAATATTTTTTCGTGATTTTTGATCAATTTTCTTCATTTTTAGCCCTTTTTTAACCTAACTTTTAGACAATTTTCAACGATTTCTGACGATTTTTTTTATCAATTTTCTACATGTTTTGCGTATTTTTGTTAACTTTTTACTCTTTTTCCAATGGTTTCAACAATTTTTTTCAAATTTTAGCTTGATTTTCTTCATGTTTAACATTTTTTGTCAAGTTCTTAGCCATTTTTCAAAATTTTAATGCGGTTTTTGATCAGTTTTCTCCTTTTTTAACGAATTTTTGTTAATTTTCGATGTTAAATTTAGGGTGTGTTTTTTATGTAGCGTTTTTGATTTTTGATTTAAAGTTTTTGATCAAAAACTCGCGATGAAGATGATTACGAAAAATTTTTGAACTTTTTGTTAAAATTTGAAGATGGATATCTGTAATTACAAAAATTAAAAATCGAAAAAACTTGAAATAAAGATGATAAAAAAATTAAAAAATTAAAAAAAGTAAAAAATAGAAAAAACTAAAAAATCAAAATTGATTTTGAAAAAAAAAAATTTTTTTAATAAAGAATAAAATAATTAAAAAGTAAAAAGAAAGTAAAAATAAAAAAAAACTAAAATATAGGAAAAATTATAAAATAGAAAACACTTAAAAATTAACAAAAATAAAAAAATTTTAAACTTAAAAAATTTTAAAAAGTTTGAAAAATGTTTCAATTTAAAAAATACTTAGTAGACTTGATGTTTTTTATGTGACATTTTTGATGTTACGTCTTTAACCTAATTTTCTATGTCATATTATCAATGAGAACCAGGCTATTACAGTTTATTGATGAACGTTGGTTGGGGGCGGGGGAGGGGCATACCAACATAATCCTTTTTGGGGTCCTGGAAGACCATTAAGACAATTTTTGGTCATGTCAGATATTTATTTTTATTTTTTATCATTCCCCCCCCCCGAATATTGAAATCTTTTACACTGCTTAATACTGATCAAAATCGCTCCATTTCGGTCAATCGGCTCAGTTTGGCGGCAGATTAGATGCATATGAGTGGGGATGATGTTGGATTAAAATTTAGTTTTGCCCCATTTTTGGAAAAAGGGTAGCCGAGGGACTGAAAACACGATAGTTTTTCCTTTCTGAGTAAATCGATAGAAAATCCAAAGTTGTATAACGCAACCAAAAATTAGGAGGGGAAATATGAGGGTTTCCCCCCTTTTTGACCTTGAAAAAGGGCGGTTCCTTACCTATCTTCCCACCAAAAAGACCTAGGAAGTTGAAATTTGGTATGTGCTTTCAGTGGGGGCCTTAGATGTCCCTTTTGTGGGTTCCGACTTTTCAGCTCCTTTGCATCCCCTCACAGCCCCGGAGATGTGGTTTTTTGGTCAAGGTTTTTTATTTGTTGAGTTGTTTGAGTTTGTTCTTCGCATAACTCTCCTGCAAATACAGCTAGGAAACTGAAATTGGGTATGTACATTTAGTAGGGATCGTAGATGTGCCTTGTGGAGGTCTCGACTTTTCAGTTCATCCCCCCTGCCCCTCAGCCCGGAATATGTGGTTTTTTGGTCGACTTTTTTAGTTTTTAATGTTTGCTCCTCGCATAACTCCTATCCAAATTGGATTAGGAAGTTGAAATTAGGTATGTGTAGTCAGTGAGACCCTAGATGTGCCTTTTGGAGGCTTGACTTTTCAGACCCATTAAACCCTTCCCACTTTGAATGTCGATTAGGAAAAAAGCATCGCTTTGCGATTCTTTTTTTTATTTTTGATTTGAAGTTTTTCATCAAAAACTCGCGGTTATCATCGCATACAAATGTGTTGATCGATTTACTCGAGCGGTAGCGTACTTCTATGTACCTATAATGCATTATATCTAATCTGATATTAGAGTAGCTAGTTATAGTACCGGTAAACCTACCGTAGCTATCCATAATATGTATACCTTTCATAAATTAATTTCCTATTGTTTTATTTTTATTGCGTTCGCAGGTAGATTCATCATCTTGCTCTCCGTATCGATCGGACGATAGCGACAGTTCAGAAGCAGAATCCGTATCCGGTTCTCCGCCTTCATCACCTCCGCCATTAATCTCGTTACAGGATTTACAGTCAACGTCGTCAACGCCCGCCACAAGTAAGGCAAATTCCACATTCCTAAGCATATTTCGACTGCTACGCTCAGCGATATTATTACCGTATGTATATAAATGTACTATATATTTTTCTCGTTAAGCGAAGAATATTAATATACCACTACGAGTAGTGTGTATGTGTGTAAGTCCTATGTACGTATCTCTACTGTACGACGAGTAATTCTACGTATTCTTTCGCGTTGATTGATACGAAGAAACGAAATCTCATAATGATACGTGGTTATTGCGGAGACTGCGTGGAGGCATATCATATCGCATAGCGATCACCTGGTTATTCTTGGAAAAATACCTAGATATGCAATAGAGAGAGAGAGAAAGACGCAATCGAACGTGGCAATGGTACTATTATCATTACTTGGAGATCATTTTGCTAGATATACTCGACTTGTACCTATATGCATGTGCATCGTGGGAAATGCTGAATGGCGAAATTTTTTATCGTTCTTTATCTACATCTATCAATCTACTTACGATGAATTTTATTACATTGAATTAGTCCGTGTAAAGGCTACTGATGAGGTCTCCGGCTAGGGAATGGATCGCGACAGTTGTTGCATTTATGCATCGGCATCGAAATCTTTCTTAATCAACTTGAAATGTAAGATTTGTAAATTCAATCGATACTCAAGACCCACTCTTGTTAAGTTCGAAAATTTTGAAAATATACTGATTCGTGTCCAACAACCCCTACCCTGATTAGTGATCTTCTTTTTTTCTCTTATTTTTTTTTTTTTTTCATGTACATATAAAAAAATTATCGTCGTGCTTATGCCTGAGATTCGAATTTCAGTCTTCTTTATTGCTGGTCGATCGTACCAACTTTTATACAAACAAGGCTGTTAAAGGTTTTGAATTAAACATATATCGTATCGTAATGCACTATTGTTGTTATTATTGCAAAAACGAACGGCGAGAAATGTTACCTGTCAATTTACATTATCTCCACTGCGATCTATGTTTGTATTCGCACAATACGCATACGTTTGTTACCTACAAAGCTATTTCATTCTGTCATAAATCGACTTGTTAGTTTTGTACTCGTTGATGAGCAGAATTGAAAATTTGACTGTGAATTTTTGTAATGTAGATTGATGGTTTTTTAGAAGGGGGGGGGGAGGCTGAAAAAATTATTTTTCAAGAGGGCATTTCGAAGAATTATTTTGCATTATTGTAAAACTCGATCGAGTGATATAATACGCAAAAAATAAGCTTTTTGAGGCTGATTTTCATTGAATAAAGAAGATATTCGAATTGTTCTCTCGAGGAATATAAAAAGGAGCCCTTTGGGATTTTTTTTTTTGAAAAGGTGAAAAGTTGAAACTCCCAAAAGACACATCTATGGCCTCTAATAAATCTACATACTAAATTTTAACTTCTTAATTCAATTTATATGGGAAATGTGGGAAGAATAGCCTTTTTTAAAGGTCAATAAGGGGAAACACTCTCCATATTTCCTCTCCTAATTGATCTAGGAGGCTTATTTTTGAATATGTTATGCAACTTTTGATTCTTTATAAATTGACTTAAAAACGAACAAATTTGGCCATTTTTGTTCTTGAGCACCCCCTCCCTCACATTCGGACGTAGCTGAATTTTGACCGAAAGTCATCCCCACTCATATTTATCTAATCTGCTATCAAATTTAGTCTATTGACTGAATTGAAGAGATTTTAGTTGGTATTGAGCAGAAAAAAGGGGAGAGTATAAATAAATTATTGACATCGCCAAAAATGGTCTTGATTGTATTCTAGGACCAAAAAACGGACTTTGTACCCGCCTCTCACATTTGTCGTAGATCGGTAGATCGTAATAATCTAGTTTTATTACTAAAATGACATTGAAAGCCAGGCGAATTATGAGAGAAATGATGACGTAATACAGCTCAAAAAATGTTCAAAGTTGAATAACTTTTCCTAAAAACTATTGTCAATAAGTACCACGCTATTACAGTCTATCGTCTTACAAACGGATGAGGGGAGGGGGGATATCAACGAAGTCCATCTTGGAGTCGTCCTAAAAGACCATTAAGACCATTTTCGACCATGTCAGATATTTATTTATCTATTTATTTCCCGAAACTAATAATCATTTTGTCAGTTCGATACCGACCAAAATCGATTAAATTTGGGCAGTAAGTTTGGATTGGAAACGAATTCAATATTTTTAGGTGGGAGTTACCTCGGGTCGAAATTCAGTTATTTCCAAATTTGGTAAAAAGGGTGCTCAGGTGCAAAAATTGCAAAATTTGTACCTTTTCAAGTTAATTCGTAGAGAATCAAAAGTTTTGTCACATATTAAAAAATCAACTCCCTGAGTCGATTAGGAGGGGAGATATGAGAAGGTTTTCCGTGTTTTTGATCTTAAAAAGGAGATGTTATTCCCCTATTTCTCCTCCAAATTGAACTGGTAGATTGAAATTTAGAATGTAGACTAATTAGAAATCATGGATGTGTCTTTTGGTGTTCTCGAATGCATTTCATCTTAGATTTTCTAAATTTTCACAAAGCATCATTGGGTAAGTCCTAAAAAGTTCCCCCACCTGACGTCCTCGCCCAGAATATGGGTGAACATTTTTTTTGAAAAAAAAAAAAAAATACTTTATTCGTGCGTATTTGAGGAAACTTTATGATTTTAATCCGAATATTTAGAGTGGTTGATGGGTTCATATCCATCAACGTGAATTTTTCCAAAATTTTTCATCATGTACGAAAAAAGAAATCGACAAAAGAGAACTTCGAATTGCTGCAACTGTTCACCTTAAATAGTTACCTATGTGAAAATTTTTCTCACCAAAGCGTGTATTTCGAGAGTACAATTTCTAGAATTGTTTTTTCAGGTTTTTGACGTTTTGTGTGTGCTCTCCTCAAAAATTTGAAAAATGCTAAAAAATGCATTTTTCTCAGTAATAATGGCGAAGACGCTAAACTCGAATGGAAGTAAAGTTGTTCAGCGTGAAATTTTGTATCAGATTACGACATTAAAATTTCGGCTGAAGTGTATAATTGTAGAATTGCGGCCCAGTGTGCGTGAAAGGGTGGAGGTGGGGTGGTAAAAGGTCAAAATGTGAACGAGGAGTTCGAACGAAACATGGAAGCCGGATTTGAATCCAGCATACCTAAATTAGTCGAAAAACATTCCTTTTCTAATTTTTTGACCCACTTTCAACGTGTGAAAAAAATTGTAATATCGTTCAAAATAGTCAATTTCAAGTACAACGGCAACTTCAAAAAAAACAATTTATGACGAGAGAGTTTTAAAAATTTTGCAAATTTACTATACGTATCGGTATAAATTCGTTGGAAAGTCGTACCGAACTTTCGCAGCCTCGTTTTGAGGTTCAGTGGTACCCCCTCTCTCAAATTTGGGGCAGGACATAGGTTGGTGGTGTTGATGGTTGTTTTCGCAATAATCGAACCCTCTGAACACGATAATGAAGTCAGGTTCACAATTTAACCCCAAATAAATCCTTATTTCGGGCATTGTTATAAATGTAAAAATTTGACGGCAGCTCTGTACTGAAACAAGTATTCAGTGGAATCAAATTATGAATCTTACTTGATTATCATATTCGAGGGGTTTGGATTTCTGAGTTCGAATATTGGTGGGGGGGGGGGGATTTTCGGTCCTAAATTTTTTTCGAGGATATCCAACGATGTATTGTGAAAATGTTGAAAATCTGAGATCATGGGCTTTTCGCCCATTCTTATCCGGGAATACCCTTTTTACCACATCATTTTCCAGTCGTTTGGCAATTATTGTGAAATCGCCGTTGACAAATTCCCCCCTCCTCCTCCTTCTCCTCTAAACAAAGCAAAATTCGGCTCACTATAGTCTTAAAATAATATTTAGACTCCTTGATAACTCCTTCCCCCCCTTCGAAATTGGGATTTTTTTTTTATTGCACAAATTGTCAATTTGTTGCAATGTCGTTATTTTAAATATTTGTTATTTATTTTTATTTTTTTTATTATTTTTTTTTAAATTTTTATTATACTGGGCGTGTATAATTTCAAGATTTTTACGCCCAGTGTTGAATAGATTGGG
>FIZR01014115.1:0-14666 GCA_900060175.1 Ferrisia virgata | reverse complement strand
TGATAACTATTGATAAGTTTGCATTTTTTTTTTTTTTGATAACTCAGACGTTTCAATATAAAGTTTAAAAACCAGCCATACTGATCTTTCAATGTGAGTTTTATCAAACTTTTCCACCATTACGCCATATCCATGTTGACATTTTAACATAAAATCCAAAAATCCAAAATATCACACTGAAAACGTAACGCTTTTACAGAATGACCGCCAGGCCTAAGACATATTTATGTGAGTATCAAAAACGTACACCGTTTCAACATGAAGTAGAAAAACCATTCATATGTAATCAACTTTTATCGCAAGTTTTAACGTTTCAAAATAAAGTGCAAAAATCTTAACTTAGACATTTTGACATAAAGTTCAAAAATCGGTCATACTCATCTTTCTTTGTGAGTTTTATCAAACTTTCCCATCCTTGAGACATATCCATATTAATATTTTAGCATGAACTCCAAAAATCAAAAACGTAAAGCTGAAAAAGTAACGCAAAAACGTTTTAATTTTTTATCAAATTTTTCAATTTTTTAATTTTTTTGATTTTTTTAATTTTTTAAAATTTTTTTTTAGTTACATATCCATGTCAGCATTTTAACATAAAATGCAAAAGTCACTTATAATCACACTTCATGGTTTTTATTTTTATATTCTTTTATTTTTCTATTTTTTCCATTTTTGTTCAGCTTGAATATTTTAACATGAAATACAAGGACATATATGTTAAAATATCCAAGCTAAACAAATATGAAAAAAAATAAAATAAAATAAAATAGAAAAATAAAATAATAGAAAAATAAAAAACATGAAGTGTGATTATAAGTGACTTTTGCATTTTACGTTTAAATGTTGACATGGATATGTATCTATAAAAAATTAAAAATTAAAAAAAAATCAAAAAAATTTAAAAAATTTAAAAATTTAAAAATTTGATAAAAAATTAAAACATTTTTGTTATTTTTTCGGCGTTACGTTTTTGATTTTTGGAGTTCATGCTAAAATGTTAATATTGATATGTCTCAAGGATGGGAAAGTTTGATAAAACTCACAAAGAAAGATGAGTATGACCGATTTTTGGACTTGATGTCAAAATGTCTAAGTTAAGATTTTTGCACTTTATTTTGAAACGTTAAAACTTACAATCAAAGATGATTACGTATGTAATCCTCCTGTTCTTCTAATCGAGGGAAAAGGTTGGCTTATTTCATATCAAAACGACCCAAAAAGCAACTTTGATCTTTCGATTTCGTTCAAAATTTTTTTACGAGTTCTTCTCAGTGGTTTAGTGAAAAAATAACAGAAATTTCAACCTCTGCTGTTCATGGGTGGGGCTGGAGCTTAAAATTTTCAAGCAATTGCGATTTGTTGTCGAACAGTTCAACTTTGTGAGCTCATATTTCAAAATTTCTTATATTCAAGGGAGATCTGTTATCACGGTTACGTATGTAGGTAATTTGAAGGAGATTCAAAATTGATGTTTAAAATTTTGATAGTATTGGAAAGTAGTTATATGAGAAATACTTACAAATAGGTGGCTATGTTATATATAACGGTTATGATATTAAGAGATGATGTAAACATCAATAAAGATTCATTCAGACGATAACTCAGGTAATGATTATGTGCATCTCTCAAAACTTGTAATTTCATTCTTTTATATTACATTCTTACATGG
Organism: Ferrisia virgata; assembly: GCA_900060175.1. Taxonomy (NCBI): domain Eukaryota; kingdom Metazoa; phylum Arthropoda; class Insecta; order Hemiptera; family Pseudococcidae; genus Ferrisia; species Ferrisia virgata. Next base: position 12,997 of record FIZR01014115.1, on the reverse strand, counting down.
TAGCAGAGTGTGGTTATTTAAAAAGAAGATAGAAACGAATGATAAGGATAGATACAAAATAAAAGTAGTAGTCTTGGGATATGGAGATGAAGACGAATATGACACAATTGAGACATACACACCTATACCTCAAATAAATGACGTAAGATTTGTACAATCAATAGTGATCAAGTTTAATCTGGAACTACATCAGGTGGATGAAAAAACTGCATTTTTGAACGGAGAGTAGTATATATGTACATTCCAAAAGGAGTTGAAGTGGGTGAAAAGTTCGAAAAAGAGCACGTATGTAAGTTGATTAAACCTTTGTCTAGGCTGAAAGTATCTTCAAAGAGGTAGTATGAAAAATTCAAAGAAAAAATGTTAAAAATGAATTTGAATACAAACCCTTTCCAAATTTGTATCTTCATATGTAGAAAAAAATTGATATTGTTTTATTGTATGTTAACGATATACAGATATGTGGTAATAACAGTGATAAGATTCCTAAATTTTGACATGACTGAGTTTTGAATCATGGTAATCTTTAGAAATGGTGTTAATGATCTTCCAAGACTTCAAAACTTTCCCTCTTACCCGTCAGATGTCGATAGACCATTCAGGCTAAGAATACTAAAAATAAAATAAAAAAGAATAAACATTTGAAGTGGCAAAAGAGGAACACGATAGTTTTCTAGAACCCCAAAACGAATTTCGTTGACACTCTCTTCTCCCTCATCTGATGTAGGTCATCAGAAATACGATACGACAAACACATTTCATAGTTTTCTTCTCCTTAATATATACCTGAGCTACAAATAGAATATTACGGTGAGAGTAAAAACATCAGCCCCTCACCCACCAACCCAACCATTTTTGAATCTGTCCATCTAGGCATCTGCCCACTATATACCAAAGTATCTCCTCAGCTTTCGAACACCTTCGGCACATCACACACAGACATCAGTGACGGAGACAGCGTACTGTAGGTAGTAGGCACAATGGAATTACTAAAGATGCTTGGAAATTTCTCGTACATATCTCTCAAACGAAGATGAAACTTTTTGCTTAAAAATTAAGCTCCTCGACCAGTAGCTGACATGATATAAAAATTTTGATCGATAAAGCAACGAATTCAAGGTATGCCTACGTACGTCTACCTACTTAACTGCACACCATGTACAAGCAAGCTACTCGTACCTTATACCTATACATAGTTATCTACCTATCTACCTATTTAACTATACCTATCTATTTATTACTACGCCGACGACTACGTTAAACAACACGGTCTTCTTTACTTTCACTCTTTTTTTCCTCCCTCTTCTAGCTGAATTTTCGTCAGCGTCTTATAGACGTTCGTCCATTTGCATGATATTAAACTTTTCTTGGCTGCTCTCGTTGTCGAATTTATACGTAGGTACTGTACACTATTCAAGCGCAAAGCGATATTAGGACCAATTTCATCCATCGCCATGGCTCATTCTACGCCCATACCAATGCTATAGGCGTCCGTTTATGTGGCGTTTTCGTTCTTTCAAATTACCAAACAATATCTTATTTTATTGCCTTTTCCCTTTTATTTTTTTGGTATCTAAAACGAAAAGTTGAATTGAATTGTCATTAAAATAAAAGAAGCTGAGAAGCGTCGCGTTGCGTTGATTTTATCTCATCTCTCTTCAGTTTGTTTCTGCTTTCAACCCCGGATTGGCTGAATCGGAATCGTCTCGAAAAATTTGATTTTTAACCTTCGTTTTGTTGGTGGTTTTTACGAGGGGGAAAAAAGTCTGTCGACTAGTAGCAACGTTCTAAGTGTAGGGCGTGTTTTGAAAAATTTTCGATTCTTTATATTTTTTTTCTTTATTACACAATGCATACATATATACGAGTGAGATTCTCGTGTTTATAAATTTTTTTCCAGACTTGTCTCGGCGTTCATTTAGATTTGCAAAATTTCAATCTGCTCGACAGATAAGATTTATTTCGACTGGCTCCTAATTTTCTTCGAAGTACATGTACCATGCCCATGCTATGAGCATTAAAGTGGTTTGAATATTTTTTTATTACATCAGATATCTCCCTCACCCCATTCTCCCTCAAAGTGATGAAATTCAGTCATTTAAACAAATTAGAACTTATTTTGGTATTAGAAAAGGAGCACTGGAGCACCACAATTCTACCCTACGATGTCCCCGATGATCTGCTAGTTGTGCCAGGTTGAAGAAATTTTACATCAAACAATAAAAGTAGGGGAGGGGAGGGGAATAAGCATTGATGAATTCGCCTCGGTGGAATTTAGAAAGATCACTTTGATGATATATGCGTATTAATGAGATACAAACTCGAGTAAATTTTTGGACTCTCAACCCCATTGGTTTTCGAGAAGGGTGACCCTTTTTTTGCAAAAAACATTTGTGATTTTTTTTTTAAGCGCTGATTGATCAATTATGCTCAATTTTTTGTCATGTTGTAGAAGATTTCACCCATATAAAGAAAAAAATCAGCATTTCCCTCCTCCCTTGACATTTTCAAATTTTATTTGAAGACAAGGGTTTGGTACAATTTTGAAACCGTGTTTTTTGGAAGAGTATTTGCGCTTTCTATTACTTATACTTTTTCAAAATTTTATTTCATAAGAACCAAGGTCAAAATTTGAAAAAACTTAAAATGTGTGGGGGAGGAGAGATAAATAAAGCTGTACTAGAAAATAATTTAGGCACTTTTCCTTTTCAGAGAAAATATCTAGATTTTGGATATGTGATGTATCCATGTCAACATCATTACATAAAATGTAAAAATCATTCATAATCAACTTTTATCGTAAGTTTTTGATTAAAAACATTACATAAAAAATGTTTACTTTTCTTTTCACTCGATTTTGACATTATGTGTCATTAATTCCTAGCAAAATAAAGATTATATATATGAATATCATCAATACAAATTGTTGATCAAAAACTTCAAATCAAAAATCAAAAACTTTTTTTAATTTCCCAATTGTTTTAATTATTTAATTTTTGTTATTTTTTGTTTATTTTTAATTTTTTCTATTTTTTTATTTTTTTAGTGAGGCAGTACAAAAGTTATCAATGTTTTTGTTTTTAAAATTTTTCAGTTTTTTTGACTTTTATATTTTTTAATTTTTTTTTCTTTTATTGTTTAATTTTTGTTATTTTTCAATTTTGTTTTTTTTCTATTTTTAATTTTTTTGATCTTTCTAATTGAACATTCATGTCAACATTTTAACAGTAAATGCAAAAGTCATCAATTTTTTTAATTATTCATATTTTTAAAATAACATTATAAGATAAATTGCAAAAGTCGTCAATTTTTTTTATTTTTCAATTTTTTTTTTATTTTTCAATTTTTATAATCAGACATCCAAGTCAACATTCTAATATCAAGTACAAAAGTCATAAACTTTTTTATTTTTAAAATTTTTCAGTTTTTTGACGTATGATTTTTATTTTTTTTTTTATTTAATTTTTGTAATTTTTCAAATGGATACCTCTTAGAGTGGAGGGAATTTTTTGGAAGTGTGATGTTTTTGATGTAATGCTTTTTAGAGTTTTTGATCAAAAACTATCGATAAATTATGAATATGAATAATTTTTCCACTTCATGTTGAAATGTTATTCAAAAAAATTTTTTAAGTAAAAAATTTTGGTGACTTTTGCACTTTATGTTGATAACATGTCTCAGAAAAACTGGCCCAATTTGAAATTTAACACCCTCCCCATTTTCGATAGAATTGGAGAAAAAAATAAAAAAATTTTCTTGACATGGTTATGTCTTAAGGCTGGGGGTCATTTTGTGAAAACGTGACCTTTTTGACGTAACGTTTCTGATTTTTGTTTTAATTTTTTGATCAAGAACTCGAGATGAAAGATGATTATGAATGATTTTTGCACTTAATGTTGAAATGTAATTTCAAAAAATTGAAAAATAAAGACATAGAAAAGTGAAAAAAAAAAACAAAAAAATTAAAAAATAACAAAAATTAAATACTTAGTTGAAAAAAATTAAAATATCAAAGAATGAAAAAAATTAAAAAATTTTAAAACAAAAAAAATGATGACTTTTACATTTTATGCTAAAATGTTGACACGGATATCTAAAAAAATTGAAAAAAAAAAATAGAAAAATAAAAATCAAAAAATTAAAATATTTGAAAAATTTTAAAAAAGTGATGACTTTTGCTCTTTATGCCAAAATGTTGACACGGATATCTAATCGAAAAAATTGCAAAATAAAAAACTTTTTTGAGTAAAGAAGTGGAAAAATAAAAAAATAAAATAAAATCACGTCAAAATGTTGACCCGGATGTGTTACATATCCATGATCTAGAATTTTTCCCTTAAAGGGAAAACTGCCTAAATTTTTTTTTCTAATCCTCTGTACAGTTGAATAAGATTTGACCTTTCGAAGAGAATGCGCTCTTTTTTTTTTTATCATTGACGCTAATCATAAGAACGGTAACATAGAGTGAGGTGAGATTCCTGAGCTCAAAACACCAAAGTTACCTATAATTTTACTGAATTACACCACGAGTATTATTGGTAATTTTGGTAGAAGTACAACAAACATTAACATAAATTTCAAGGACGATAAAGTCTGCTTTGGGAACCAACAAAAATTTATAGAATTTTTCTAATAAAAGGTAACTGCTCGTAATTTTATTAAATGACGTCAAAAGATACTAAACGAAAACTTGAAAAGATTAAATTACCATTTTTTTTTTTTTATGAAATCAAACAAAGAAGCTTAGTCTACTTTTCGCAGAAACTTTTCAAAATGACCATCGAGTATCAACTGCTAAGATATCCCAATCACGTACACCGAAGGAGCCGTAGGTACGGGTAATAGGTGTTAGGCACTTCAACGAATGGAATGTTCTCCATTAAACGTAGGTACCTACTACCTAGCTAGCTAGCTACCTAGTACCTACCTACCTATCAACCAACCAATATTTTAATATAGCCAGCAAAAAATTCTTCTCGCTGAACCGAAAATACCGCGCTTTGTAAATTTATCAAAGCTCGACATTTTATCGTATCCATTCGACGATAATTTCTACACCATTCTATACGACCAGCAGCGATATCCGATATCAGCACCTATTCAATTATATTTATTTTCCTAAACCAATCTTCGTGATGATTCGAAAAGAGCAACGAAAAAAAAAAAGAAAGAAAAGAAGGAACGAAGCAAAAAAAAAAAGAAAAGACGACCCGAAACGAAAGAACGAAAAAAATCTGGCACTTTTTTTCCTTTTCTTTCCTTCCGATTTATGGAAATTTCAACGCCCTTGAAGCGAAGACAAACAGACTATTGAACCTTTGAGCTACGAGAGGTAACCGAGGTAGGTAACGTTACGATATGGAATTTCCATTAAAATATAAACGAGCGTTGTCGCCGTCGCTCGCCCAAGCAGCACAACATCTTCTTTACTCAAAAATAACAAAGTCGTGTGGGCCGTGCGGTACTTATATAATACGATAGAATGCTTACCATGTAGTCCGCACCGAATTTGGATGCAGAGCCAGAGCAAAGAAACATCCATCTCTCATTCTCTCTATTACTTTTTTTCACTTTTTATTTTTTTATTACGAGTAATTTTCAAACGGTGCGCTATGAGCCATCGAAACATTTCATTCACTCGTCATCGTCGCCATAGTAGCAATAGATACAATATATTATATTTATAATACTTACGATATAATACCATAATACGAACACATACCGACAACCAGAAATTTAAGGAAAGAGCGGGGGTGATATTAATGGAATTTCACTGCAAATCAATCGAAATAATGGAAAATTCAACAATTTAATACATTGCCGCGAGCTGGAAGTTTATTATTACTTGTAAATTGAGAGCTTTTGAAAGTGATTTTTTTTTCAAGAGGGGGGAGCGGTGAAACAGAGAGAAAGGGTTTCAAAATTTACACGATAATTCGGTTCAGTTGAGCATCCGAGAGAGGATTTTCGATTTATATAGAATTTCCTTATATCATAGAGCTTTCTAATTTTTATACGGCATACATAAGAGTATAATAATAAATGATATGATAAATTACCGCAATTCATAGTATGTTTGAAAAGCAATGGTAATTTCGTTAAATTATAATATTACCAAGTAATTATAATAAATTACGGTACCTAACAAGAAATGCAGAAATTCGAAGAAATTATAATAATTCACGGTAATACGCTGTAATTACGGCTGATTACCGTATCTACATTACAGTAATACACAGTAATTACATTAAATTACTGTACTCTACAGTAATTACATCAAAACTACGGTGATTTACTGCGAGTACAATTACTATGATTTATACGAATTACAAAAAAAAATGATTATTTACCGTAATTACTGAAAATTACAATTAATCGTGTCAATTTCCAGTAATCATCCAGAATCATAGTAATTTACTGTAATGACAACGGATTACAATATGCTGCAGGAAACATAGCAATTTGCAAAAATAATAGTAGATTACAGTAATTCTGATTTCTTTGGGTAATTTACAGTTATTACTTTAAAATACTGTGATTTATAATGAATAAAGTAATTTGCAGAAATTACAGAACATGATCATCAAATATGGTACATATTGTGATTACAATCGATTGCGTTAATCGGTGGTAATTACACATAATTACGGTAATTTTTGGTAATTTGTGATAATTTCAATCGACTATGGTAATTTAGAGTAATTAAGTCGAATTTTTACAATTTAAAGCAAATGCAGTGAACTATAATGATTCGCAGTAATTGCATTGAATTATGATACTTTTGCGGTTGTTTTGGTAAATTACGGTAATTTTAAACTATTACAATTCGTAGAAATTACAAAAAATGATTATCAAGCATAGTATACATGGTAATTACATTTTATTGCACTATTTGATGGTAATTTCAATAGATTACAGTAATTTACAATAGTAAAATCAAATTTTCAAAATTTACAGTAATTGCATTAAAGTATAATAATCCGAAGTCATTATATAGGATTATGGTAATTTTGCGATTCTTTTGGTATGTTGTTGTAATTTTCAACTATATTGATTTGCAGAAATTACAGAAAATGATCATCTAGTATGGTACTTATGATGGTTTTAATCCATTGCGCCAATTGAGGGTAATTACACACAATTCTGGTAATTTACAGTAATTTACTGTAATAAGGGTAAATAATGGTAACTAATAATAATTAATTCAAATGTTCAAAATTTAGAGTGATTGCATTATGCTACAACAGTTTGTCATAATAACAATAAATTATGGTACTTTGGCTGTTCTTTTGGTAAATTATGGTAATTTTCATCTATTTTTAATAAATTTTGATCACCAATAACAGTCATAATAAGTCACGGTAATTTACAGTCATGTTGATGAATCGTTGGCAGTTCACACCAATTTTGGCAAATTTTGTTCATTCTTGATAATTTACAGTTATGCTTAAGAATTAACAGTAATTTACACCAATTTTGGTAAATGTTAGTTATTCAAGGCAATTAACAATAAATAATGATAATTTGTGGCACTTTTAGTAAAGCTTGGTGATTTACAATCATACTGATAAAATTTGTTCATTTATGATAATTACAATAAGTCTTGGGATTCACAATCATTTTAGAAAATTATTGTCAATTCCCACAAATGATTGCAAATGTTGGTCATTTGTAGTTGTTAAAATAAATCATGATAATTTGCGGTAATTTTAGTAAGGTACGGTAAATTATGATATTTTGTGGTAATTTTAGTAAGGTACGGTAAATTATGATATATGTTCATAAGTTTTGCTCATTAACAAGTCGTCGTGATTTACCGTTATTTTAGAAAAATATCGTCAATTCCCATAAATTTTTGTAAATAATGGTCATATATGGTAATTAAGATAAATTATGATGATTTGCGGTAATTTTAGTAAGGCATAGTGATGAACAACAATATTGTAAAATTCTACTCATTTACGGTAATTACAATAATTCTTGACAATTTACGGTGATTTTGGTAAATATTCAGTAATTTGCGCCAATTTTGGTAAATCTTAGTCATACATGGTAATTAAGATAAATTATGATGATTTGCGGTAATTTTAATAAAGCATAGTAATTTACGACAATATTGCAAAATTCCACTCATTTACGGTAATTACAGTAATTCTTGACAATTTACGGTCATTTTGGTAAATAATCAGTAATTTGCGCCAATTTTGGTGAATGTTAGTGATATAAGATAATTTATGGTAAATTATGATATTTTGTGATAATTTTAGTAAGGCTTGGTAATTTACAATAATTTTCATAAGTTTTGCTCATTAATAAGTCGTCGTGATTTACCGTTATTTTAGAAAATTTTCGTCAATTCCCATAAATTTTTGTAGATATTGGTCATATATGGTAATTAAGATAAACTATGATGATTTGCTGTAATTTTAGAATAACTAAGTAATTTACAACAATATTGCAAAATTCTACTCATTTACGGTAATTACAATAAGTAGTCTTGGTACCTTACGGTCATATTGGTGAACTCTCGTTTGAGTAAATTTTTATAATCTAAGGTAATTACGACGAATTGTGGTAATCTGTAGTAATCTCAGTAAATTTGGGTAATTTACAAAAACTTCAGTAAATTTAGATGCGTAATTGATGTAAACAACAAAAAAACGTGCAGCTAATCATAATTTAACGTGTTTTTTTTTTTTTTTGTGGTTTCATGCAGTAATTTGATTATATCAACTATAATGATTTCAAGTATTTTTGAACCATTATACTCGTGTAATTCTATTTTTAATTACCCGTTTACTCACATATGACATTCATAGCGTTACACAGACATCAGTCAGTTCATACATTCGATTAGGTAATATGAGCTATAAAGATACCGACGACATCGTAATCCACCCTCACGCATTTCCAATTCTATCTAACCTCTTCCCACATCTCCGTCCCGGGCGTTCTGCTTTAGTCGCGTTATAAACTGCGAAATTTAATTAGGTATGCTGTAGAAGAGTTCTAGCACCACGTACCATAGTACAATAACAAATATACCGAAATAATTCATTCTTATACACAGTAAATTTTGCATCATTTACGTGCGTAAATTTACGTATACCCCTAGGGTACCAGTCTTTCGCTCTCCCCTTTTCCCAAACCTTTCTCGTCATTATTCACACCCTACCCCGTCGCCCCTTAACGTTTCACCTTTCTTCCAGTTGCGCAACGACAAAAGGGCTCCGCAAATACCACCGTAGTAGCACCATCTCAGCAAACGTCACGTACTGTATCTATAGTATGTAGGTAGGTAGGTAGGTAGGTAGCCTCGGCCATATTACATCGTCGGTCGTCCCTGCGGCTCAGCGCGACGCTATACGCAGCACTGCAATTAAAACGCGAACACGCAATTATAACGCGAAATATAAATCTCCTTCGTAATTATCGCGCTGTCGCATGTTAACATAATGGTGATGATAATAATACTTATGCGAAAGAATAGTATTGTACGAACGACAACAACGTCGCGCCGCGCCCTGCCCCCATTGCGCCGTCCAGTACACGAATACTAAACGCGTTGCTGCGAATACATACGACAGTCCGACGATATCGTACAAATGTATGCATGTACTTGTAGTTGTGTACGTCTACGTACGTGTATGTCATGTTCCACAATAGACGAAGATGGATGATAATACTTTTGTACAATTATTAATACATATAACGAGTAGCAGCCTTTGTAGCAGCCAGCCAGCTACCTACTAGTGCCCATTTTACGTTACCAATCATGCACTAATAAAACACTCTTCTACGTAGTAAGTACTTATCGATCAATTTTTTTTTTTTAGAAAAAATTCCTTCTTCTCGTTTTAATTCTATCATCCTGATTGCCATTTCTTTCCACTCACTCGTTATCATTGAAAAAAATCCTTATCAAATTACGAATCACTGAACGATTTTTTTTTTCAAAATCTGCTCTTATTTTGCCAGACTATTTGGGTGAAAACGGATTAAACTAAGCGTGGTACTTTAAATAGAGATGCTTGGGCCACAAAATGAAAAACATACGATGCAAATTGTACTGGCTGCACAGTCAAAGTGCACTAAAGGCCTTCCTAAGTCAAAAATGTGCAGTAATTCCTTCATAGGCTATTTTTCAAGCAAATATTTTTTTGAGAAACTGAACCCACCTCAGGCCTATTTAAATTTTAAATAAAAATGTCGCAATAATATTGAAAAATTGAGACCCCCGAAAGCACATCCGATGGATCTGCTAAATGTATACAGCAAATTTAATTTTTCTCGCTCAATTTAGAGGGGAGTTATGCAAGGAACATGAAGCATCAGAACATGCACCCATAAACACATTTTTAGGCAGTGTGTGTGGGGGGGGGAGAGGAAGGACGCAATGAATCTGTGAAGTCGAAAGCCCTGAAAGACGCATCTATGGCCCCTACCAAGCTTACATACCAAATTTCAATTTCCTAATTCAATCAGGAGGGGAGATAAGGTTGAAGCAGCCATTTTTCGAGGTGAAAAAGGGAAAAAACTCTCATATCCCCCCTGCTAACTGACAATTGACCCAGGAGGCTGATTTTTGGATATGTTATACAATTTTAGATTTTCTATCGATTGACTCGAAAAGGAACAATTTTTGCGGTTTTGACCCTTCAACACTCCTCCCCCAAATTTTGGTATAATTGAATTTTGACCCAAGACCATCCTCACCAAGCTTGTGTCAGTTTATTTTTTAAACTGAGCGAAAGTCGTTCAAATTCACGAACTTGACTTGGAAATGAACAGAACGTTTTTTTTTTTTTTTTTTTTTTTTTTTTTTTTTTTTAAAACGTTTTTTTTTTTTTTTTTTTTTTTTTTTCATTTCAAAAGGAACTCCGCTCATATATACCTAATCCGTCGCCAAATTGAGTTTATTGGCCGGATTGCCGGATTGGAGAGATTTTAGCCTGCATCGAGCAGAGTAAATGATTTTAGTCTTCGGGCGAAAAAAATAAAATTAAACGAATAGGGCCCCCAGAACGGATTTTGTTGATAATCCCTCCTCATCCATCATGTAGGTTGATAGACCGCAATAGTCTGCCTTTCATTGACAATATGACACAAAAAATCAAGCTAATAAGTCAATAATTTGAAAACGTACTAAGAAAAGTAATTATATTCGAAAATATTCGAAATGACGGCCATTCTTAAAGCGTCGAAAAAATTCTCTGTAATTGAACTTTTTTGATGAATGGGAGGCGACATGTTGCTTTGGATATTTTACAAGCAGCGGGATAATCCTTAGAAATTTTAATCATTATAAAATGGAAAGGGAGAGGCAGAGGAGTGTGGATATATAAGGCAAAAGGGTAATTTTGGAAATTGACACCCAGCTTAAATCAACTCAGCTAGGTCTCATTGTCAATGAAAACTAGGTTAATACGGTCTATCGACATATGGGGGGAGGGGGGCATCAACAAAATCCGTTTTCAGGTCGATCCTCCATCTTTCGTCATGCCAGATATATATTTTTATTTCGTTGAAGGAAAAAACAAATAAGATGAACGGAACCAAATTTGAATTAAATTTTGAAAAAGGGGAGGGGAGAGGTGCGAGCTCATATGGCAGAACGGTGACTTGGAAAAATGGCACCCCGGCTAAATCAACACATTTGGTAAATTAAATTCTGAAAATGGGGGGGAGGGGGTTCCAGAGAAGAGGGCCTAGAGATTGGGGGATGTTTTTACGAAAATGGCATCCTTCTTGAATTAACTCACGTTGTTACTTTGCACACCATTCAAACAATAAATATCAATGATTCTCGTTATTTTTCTAAAAAATTTCTAAAAACCAAAAATCGGACCTTTTTTAAAAAATTGACTCTCCGGAGGGCTTTTTTTCAAAATTTTTACAACAGCAAAAAATATTCAGAACTGTTTAGTGCTGCAGTTAAGGTTAAAAAGAAATTGAAATAAGATGATCAGAACCGTCGTAGAGAGTTGGTTCCTGAGGGGGAGAGGGGCCTAAAAAAGGGTACCCTAGCTGCATTTTTTACTCTTCTATTCCAGATCAACGATCAGTCATTACGTCGATCGCGACTATACTAATTTCAGATATTTATTCTCATTTTATTTTCCGCTCTGCTCCAATCACCAAAAACCAAAAATCATTTACTCGACTTGATACCGACCAAAATGGTTCAAATTTGAGCAAAAGGCTTACATTAGCAATGTGTTTGATATAAATGAGTGAAGATGACCGGGGTGCAACAAAAATTCAGTCATGCATAAATTTGGGAAAGAGGGTGCTGAGGGAATAAAATGGCAAAAATTGTTCGTTTTTTAAACCAACCGATAGAGAATCAAAAGTTCTTCAAAATATCCTAAAATCAGCCTCCCACATCAATTAGCAAAGGAATTATTTGAGGATTGTCTTCTTATTGACCTTGAAAAAAGTCATTTCCGGACAGATTACGCTCTCGAAATTGAGCCGGGTGGTTGAAATTTGGCATGTATATTTAATAAATGTCTTGTGTGTGCTTTTTTTCAGGGTTTTGATTTTCAACCCTATTGCGCCCTATCACAGCTATGAAAAAGTAACGTTATGGCGGATTTTGCTTATTTTTTCGAATTCGTTTTACGCACATCTCCCCTTCCAAATTCAGGTACGTAGGCCCGATAGGGGCTAAAAATTTTGTACGCATACTTGGTAAGGATCCTAGACTAGCTTTTAGGGGTTTTTAAGCTATTCACAACGATATTTACCAGGGTACCTATTAGGGTGTGTCAGGTTACATTTTTTTTTGAAATGTTGCGGTGCTACCCTCTTAAAATGTTCATTTTTGTGTCAAATGGAACCCCTAAATTTTTTTTGCAAAAAAAAATTCCAAGTGGTGGCGCAAGAGAGATGAAAAATCCATACTCACCTTGTTCAAAAAATTTCTGAAAATTCAATATTTTTATTAATTAAATTCAAACAGCATGCATAAACAAGAAAAAAATTGAAAAAAAAA
>FIZR01014109.1:0-24409 GCA_900060175.1 Ferrisia virgata | reverse complement strand
ACAACATATCCAAAATTCATCGAATTCCGTTCAGTCGTTTTCGAGAAATCCTGCAGAAACTTCCAACGTAACCGACATGGCTGAAATTTCTTAGAAATGGCAAAAATTCCGATTGAGCGTTTTTTCAAATGGATTCAACTGTTCCGTTACTTCAAATCAACATCATTCTTTGAAATACGCTTAATTATTTTTCATTTGCGAAACAACGCAAAATTCATTTCTCTTAAAAACTCTGCCTTTGACAAAAAAGGTGTGCAATGAAAAAAAAAAACGCGAAACGCGAAGTCCCACCCTAAGTTTTTTTGCACCGCATCACTGAAAAAATATTCGTTGCTTTATGGAATGCTTGGATTACGTAAATTGGAAAGCGATGCTTTTTCCTAATCTGTAGTAAAGGCGTTGAGGGAGGGGGGATGCAGTGAGGTTAAAAATTTAATATCGCCAGCAGGCACATTTTGAACCGATACTACATCTGTATACCAAATTTTAACTTCTTAGCTTAATTTAGAAGGAAGGTATACGAAGAACAAAGTCAAAAAATAATAATACCGATCAAAAAACTACATTTTCGGGGCTTTGAGAGGGTACAATGAGGCTGAAAAATCTAGACACCCAAAAGGCACATCTAGGACCCCAACCAAACCTACATACCAAATTTTAACTTTTAGCTCAATCTGAAGTGAAGTTGTACAAAGAACAAATTTGAAATACGAGCCCAAAAAACACATTCTTGTGTCTGTCGGTTTGAAGAATCGAAACCACCAAAAGGCTCATCTATGCTACCCTCCAAATTTAAAAATTCAATTCAAACTTTCTAGCTCAGTTTTGAGGTGAGATGAGGGGGGCAGCTTCTTTTCAAGTTCAAAGGACGGGAAAATCCCTATATCTTCCCTCTTAATTTACCTAAAAGGCTGATTATTGAATATGTTATCCAATTTTGGATGGTCTATCGATTGGTTCAAAACGAAACAATTTTCCCTCAAATTTCGGCACAACTGAATTTTGACTCGAGGTCATCCCCACTTCTAAGTATCAAATCCGTTGCCAATCTAAGCCTATTTCCCAAATTCGATAAATTTTGGTCGGTATTGAGCTGAGTAAATGATTTTTTATTTCAGAGAATAGTAAATAAATTAATAAATAAAATAAAAATTTATATCTCACGTGGCCAAAAATAGTCGTAATGCTCTTATAGGACCCAAAAATGGATTTTGTTGATATGCCTCCTCATCTGCTATAGGTCGATGTATTATAATAGCCTGGTTTTCATTGACAATATGATAAAAGATAAGGCTAAAATTTCAATTTCAAGGGACGATTTTTGCTTTCTAGTCCCCCTTGATTGTTTCAATCTATGAGAGGAGGACATAATGCTTCTTTTAATTTGTTTTTTTTTTTTTCGTTTTATAAAAATAATTCGTTAGAAAATTCCAATAGGAACATTTTTGGTGAAAAGTAAATAACACGTGGCGGTCTCTGACGGTTTACCACTAACTGAAAATCTATGCCTAATATCTACTTGATGCATCTATTTATAGAGTACGCAGGTATTATAGCAAGGTATGTTAATTTTTGAGGCTTTTCACTGTACTTCTTTAGAAACCTATTCATAATGATGTGCAAATTTCATTCATCTTTAATCTTTGATATGAATTTTAAATATCTGAAAGTACCTAGGTGAATAAATTAAAACAGGAAGGCAGGAAGTTAATTCGAATTGTATTATCAGAAAAGAAATGAAACTTCCTTAAAAATGTAATAGGTAAAACTTCAATATTATAATTTATGTAGAGTACATTTTTTATATTTTGACAGTTAACGTAGGATAGATGAGCGTATAACTCACAATCAGAATCTTTATTCCATCAAAGTTTTAAAAATAAAAAAAAAAACGATCATAAGTCGATAATTTTTAGTAAGAATCTAAACCTGGTTTTACGAAATCAAATTTCTGCGTTGGTAAAAATTTTCCATAATGGTTTGTTATTCACTTCCCAAACAATGCGATGGAAAATTTCCCATAATAGAATGTATTTGCAAACTATGTCCGCAGATATGTTGGATATTTTTACACTTTCTATTTCAGTTTTTATGCGCGTAGGCTCAAATAAACAGTCATAATTATTTGTCAAGTGACAGATATAATGGTAACAGAATAGGATTGTTTTACATTCATCTACCAAATAATTGAGATAAATTTGTTTGATCAAATGTGAAATATTTTAAATTAATTCTGCGTAGGTATATTAACACATTTATAAATACTTTGCTCGGTACTACGAATATTTTGTAATAAAGTTTTGCAGCCATCTGGGTGTCGTTCAAATCAAATTTTGTATCCAATTGGCAAGTAGGTACCTACCTGTTTGAAGTTTTTTTTTTCATTGGGTGTATTTTTTAAGGGTTGTTTAAGTACAGAAAAGATTACCTATTTATTATTTTGAAAATAATTTTAGGCCTATCACTGCAAAATGAAAACCTCTGCAGTTATTATTTTATATGTGATGGATGCTTCCATCTTTAAGCATTTGCAGTCCATTGCCAGACATTGATGCATCAGCAAATTCTGAATCTCAGGCTTCAGTCCAACAAACAGATGGAAACCTATCAGCATATTCAAATTCAAGCTTCGACGCTTCTGTAGCAAATCATCCTCCAGCTGCACCCCAGCAGTTTCAATACCACCCTGTACTTTTACTCCAACAAGTGGAGATACTTCTTTGTATTTTTTCTCTGAATCAGGTACCAATATTCAAACAAACAATAACAGTAATGGATATGGAAACACTAGTAACTTTAGTGGTAATTCTGATTCATCGTCATCAGTTGATGTTACAAATTCATGTGGAAGTAATAGCAATATTAATGCCAATGCTGGTTCATCAACATCCCTCGATATTAATAATTCTTCAGGAAATAATGCAATTGTTGATAGCAAAGCAGATACGTCAGCATCACTTGACACTACAAATTACTCTGAAAATAGCTTAAATGTAAATACTGGTTCCAATTCATTCACATCAATTGGCATTACTAGTCCTTGTGAGGTGATACATACATCAATAGTGGGTCTGATTCATCAGCATTACTTGATATTACAAACACTTATGGGAATAAGATGAATGTTAATTCTGGATCTGGTTCATTTGTATCTGCCGATCCAGATGATCAATCTGCAAGCAGTACAAATATTAATGCTGGTTCTGGTTCATATACATCAATTCATAATACAAACATCAGTGGAAATAACATGAATGTTAATACTGGATCTGGTTCATTGGTTTCTGCTAATGTAGATAATACTTTAGGAGAGAATACTAATATTAATTCTGGTTCTGGTTCATTTATGTCTGCTAATGTAAATGATCAATCCGGAGGTAATACCAATATTAATGCAGGTTCTGGTTCGTTAGTATCTGGCAACGTAGCTAAGCCTTCCGGAGATGATACCAATATTAATGCTAGTTCTGGTTCGTCTTCATCACTTGATGTGCTTAGCCCTTACGGAAGCAATATGAATAATGATGCTGACTCATCAGCAACATTCTGTGTTGAAAGTCCTTACGGAGCTAATTCCTATGATAATGCCGATGATGATGGATCATCATCTGTTGATCTCACTACAAATTATGGTAATAGTAATGCTGGCTATAATGGTTCTCCAGCATCTTTACCTCCATCTACTTCACCTTCGACATATGTTAATGCTTCAAGCAATTCTGCTGCTTCTATCAATTCAAAGCAGCAATGCTGCTGTTGTTACAAATTCATCTCCTTAATTCAGCAAAGTAACAGTTGATTACCTACATTTTAGAAATTAGTTAGATTCTCTCTTGTGTATTATTTTAGTTTTAATTTGACAGTGTAGTCTAATGTACTCTACAAAGCCAGATAACAGTTTTTTTCAACTTTTATCCAATTTTGAGATCATCTTCTAAATTTTTAAAATATACCAATACATATACATTTCAAATAAAGAATTCGACTAGATGTATAAGTACAATGTAATTTATCATTATTTTACTAACTTATGCCTACTGTACACTATTTGACATTGTGCTATTCCTAAAAAATAGTTGAGGGCATTACACAGATCTATAGACACTGAAAAACGAAGATGGGAATCTCCTGCTGCAGGGGTAAAGGGATTATGGTTTAGAGTTCCGCTTGTTTTTCGCTGTAGAAGCACTGTTCACTAATTCCAGCTTGACGATCATTGGTCACTTGGAAGTTATTCTTTCTCTAGATAGAACATAGAAATCCCAAAGAATCTATGCCTCATCCGTGTCTGAGATCTCAACCAATCAGATTTGTGAACAAGTTGAACAGGAATTAGTGAACAGTGCTCCTAATGGAGAAGTCTTGAGAAACTGAAACAAAATTTCCGTAATCCCCTTACCGCGTTGTACTCACAGATTCCCTTCTTGGTATTTCAGTGTTCATATATAGATCCTTAATCCTTGATCAAACGCTTAATCAACTGGTGGGTTGAAATTTGGCGTAAAGGTAGGAAAGTAGGTTTAGCAAGCAAGTACTCTGTACATGTTTTTTGATAGTTTCTACTTTTCAACCCTATTGCAGTTGCACACATTTATAGCCTTAAAAGATGGTTTTTGATCAAGTGGGGTTAGATTTTGCTATTTTTCAAGTTTCTTTTGAGCATATTTCTTCTAAAATAATTAGAAAATTGAAATGTGTCATTTAGACTGGGGAGAGGTGGTCTTAGAAGTGCCTTTCGCAGGTTTTGACTTTTCAACCCCATTGCACCTCTTCACAACACTAAAACTGTATTTCTTATGGCAATTTTTGTTGTTTTTTTGAGTTCGTTCGACATCTTTCTTCTAGTCAAATTGAGATGGAAAGTTCAAATTTGATATGTGAAGGGGTTCAACTATTTACTTCAATATCAATCTCTACCACCCCTCTCCAAAATTTATTTAGGAAAAGCATCTCAGAGCGTTGTTTTTATTTACTCAAAAAATGGAACAATTATCTTCGACTCAGATATTTTGCAAAAATTAGGCTAAAAAACCAAAACATATTTCCAATTGGAGGCCAGAATAAGGATAATAATCTAATTCAAAGATGTTTAACTCGTTAATTTGATGTTATTTCACACCTTTTTGAAACAGGTAAGTACTACTCTTTTCTGTCCTTGGCATTTGGCTTTGTTAATTAAGAAATAATATGAAATAAAATGTGCCAGGCGAGAAAAAACATGGATAATAGAATTTTGATGAGTTAAATAAGCCTACACCCAACCTGTGTTCGGTTTCCATGCATTAACTTGAAACTGTTTCGTATATCTCTATAGTTTCACACGTGATACAATCCTGGTAATTTTCCATAATAATTTGTCGTCAATTTACCTTCGCAACTGTGAGATGAAAAATTTCCCAATCTCAAACACATTCCTAAACAATAGGTAACATGTGTTGAATATTTTTACTATGTTTTCTTTTTGAATGTAGGCCCATTCCATAGGCTCATAAATACTTGCAATTATTGGTAAAATGACAGTCAACGATTGGGAAATGGGATTGTTTTGCAACTACCTGCCATATCTTTGAGATAAATTTGTTTGATCAAATGTAAAATTTTTTGTTTCGAACAACAGTTGCACTCGCATATAAAATTCCAATACCTACACACACGAGAGTACTTTGTTACAATTAATATTTTTCAGTCCAACTACACAGATAGTGCTTATATGAGTTTGAAATTCAACGAAAGGTAAAAAATTAGTGCATAAATTGAATTTTTACATAGAATCTTCTACTTAGTTGGTAGGTACCTTTTTACTTGCTTATATATGTATTCCTTATTATCAATAGATATTTTTTAAAATAAAAATTATACCCTTAGAATACATTATTTTAAATATGTTATAATTATTGATTTCAAAAATTTCAGATTTTTGCTATAAAATGAAAGTCTCTGTGGTTATAACTTTATGTGTGGTGCTACCATCATTAAGCATTTGCTCTCCATTGCCAGATGTGATTGCATCAACAGATTCTGGATCCCAGGCTTCAGTTCAACAAACAGGAAATGGGAATCTATCTGCTCACACAAATTCTTATTCTGATTCTAATGTGAACATGGGAAATTATCCTCCAACTGTTTTATCGCCTCCGTGCACCAATACACCATCTGTTTCTCCATCTTATGGAGGTACTTCTATAAATACCTATTCTGGATCAGATGCCAGTGTTCAAACAGGCTATGATGGATATGGAAACAACAACTATGTCAATACTAATTCTGATTCATCGGCTTCACTCGATGTTGTAAATCCTTCTGGATATTACAATAATGGTAATCCTGGGGGTACTACTATAAATGCTCATTCTGGATCAGATGCCAGTGTTCAAACAGGCAATAATGGATATGGAAACAGCAACTATGTCAATACTAATTCTGATTCATCGGCTTCACTCGATGTTGTAAATCCTTCTGGATATTACAATAATGGTAATCCTGGGGGTACTACTATAAATGCTCGTTCTGGATCAGATGCCAGTGTTCAAACAGGCAATAATGGATATGGAAACAGCAACTATGTCAATACTAATTCTGATTCATCAGCTTCACTCGATGTTGTAAATCCTTCTGGATATTACAATAATGTTAATACTGGTGCCGATTCATCGGTACTCACAAATTCTTATGGAGGCAATACCAATATCAATACAAACAGTGATTCATCATCATCGGTGAATTCTTATGGAAGCAATACCAATATCAATACAAGCACGCAAGCTGGTTCAATGATATCTACTGACAACAATGGTTATTGTGGTGATAACACTAATTATAATGCTGGATCTACTGCATCATCATCTGTTATCACGAATTCTCAGCAAAGTAATACAAATATAAATACGAACACGGATTCGTCATCATTCTGTGGCAATACAGATTCTTACACTGGAGATAACACCTACAATGATGTTAATTCTGATCTTACCACAAATTTCGGCCAACCATCTCCACCTTTGTATACTCCACCTTCAACATACGTAAATACTTCAAGCGGTTCGAATGCATCGATTAATTCAAATAATGGAATTACTCAATTAGATGCTAATTCCAATAGTGGTGCTACTGCTGTAGTAAATAATGGAAAGTAATTTGGTAAATTATTGAAAAATTATTTAATAGCTCTTATCAGTTTTCACTGTTATTCATAGAATTTAAAAGTTTGAAAATGTTTAAGCAATATAAATATATTCATTATATGAATTGGTTTACTTATTGTGAGATACTACAGATGTATGTACTGTTTTTTGTTCAAATGCCAGATTTATACTGAACAAAAAGCTTCTTATTTTGATATTGAGCTTGGTTTGACTACTCATTAGAAGGACTAAAGTGAGGATCATTGTGCATCAAAATTTAAACTTGTCAAAAAATTATTGAAAATGTAAAAAAGGAAAAAAACAAAAAGTTTATGATCACATTCCAATCAGTGGCAAGTAATAAAATGTTGTGGACCCCCACGAATGGAGGTACGTTATATTGACATCATGAGCAGAACAAGAATAAATGAATGATGATTTGAACCCCAGAATCCTAGGTCTTGGATCACTCTAATATTCTGATGTTATCTTTGGTGTGAAAACTGAAATGTGATTGTGATCTCAAATTTTATAAATAATCAAATTTTTGCTCGTAAGAAATAAGGATGATCATGATAAATAAGAAGATGAGACAGAAAATTACTCAAAATTATTGAAATTAACAAATCATAACATCGATCATAATGGTCATCCCCTTATTTGTTTCATTTCCAATGGTTCGAGTTGACTTGAAAAATTTTCTTTGTTACTTGTTTGTTTGGTTTCTGAATATTTTTTGAATTATTGTCGACTGAAAACCCCAAATTCAAATTTATTACTTCGATGGTGTATTAAGTATCTTAATACTTTCAATGTTATAATTAATGTTTTGTTTGATGTTGATGCTTTTATGTTTTTAAAGATTCGTATGTTCAATGTTTGTTTTATGTTTTTAGTGTTCAAGTTTCGAAATTTTCAATGTTCCTTCGATCATTGATATTTTTATTGTTTTCAATGTGTAACTTCTGATTTTTTTTGGAAGTACTTGTGGCGTTCCAAGGAAAAAGGGCCCAATCGGTCGGTATGAAGTTATAAGTACCTCGCGAAAGTACACAGGCCCATATCTCCGGAACTAAATTCGGCCAAACGAGCCCTTCTGTCATGAAATGCCACATTTGATTATTCATGTTTCATAATCAATCTGTTTTTATGGAGCTACAATGTAATTAGAAAACGTGGTTTTGTTTGTTGTTTTGCCTAATTCAATGAAAGATGATGACTGGTGATCGTGAGGAAAATTGATAAGGGGTGATGAACGAAATGTTCAATTCGAATGAAAGGCGTTGAACTTCTATAGGTAACTCAAAATGTTCCAATGTACCCTTGATTGAACCTAGTTATCATCCCAAAAAAACAGATCTTTTTGCACCATTATTCCTCTTCCACCAAACAGTGAATTCCAAAAATCACGCATACGTTTTTATTCACGAAAGTCGGAAAGACCCAACACAATTTCACTCCTTAAGAAACAGATCGACCCGGTTGCTTGGTAACTGTACGATTAAAAACGTGTACAGGGTGAAAAGAAGAACAAGCTGGTAGAAATAAATAGGTAATTTACTCGTATCAAATGAACGTTTCTCAAACAATACTTACTCGTGTTATTTTGCGTAGATAAAATACGATTTGAAACTATCAAACCTGCATTTTACTCGATAAGCAATTTTTCCCCGCTTTTAATCCATAAAAACCATTCGATTATGGCAATTTGTAGGATTTTCAAGTTGCCAACAAACAACCTTGGTTCAAGTTCAACCTTCGTGTTGTATCGAACTCACCCCATTTAATTCTACCATGCACTCCCCCCCACCACCGTACACCGTGTTTGACCATATATAGGGCCGATTTCATGTGTACACAGGGAAAAGGATACCGACCATATTTCACAAGCTATACGCAACGGCCTCCGGGTGACGTTTATCAGCTTTTTATTATGATTCGTCGTCATCGTCGTATACGATATTCTTCGGTTATTGTTTACTTAATACTTCTTCGATGTCTACAGTGAGATGGTGCTTCTTCAAAAATGTTGCTGCGGAGTAAGCCTAAAAACAGGATCTTTGATTATTTGCTATATTGTTTTGGTACGTGCTTGTAAAATTTATACTTTCGATTTTTATTATTTCTTTGTATCGAGTACATATTGATTTTTGACGTTGATTTTCTCTTTCTTTCAATCCAGGTAGAAAATATTATTTCACTTCTTAATGTAATCACGTATTCGGAAGAAGTATCTGCGGCCAAATCATTGAGTAAGAATTTAGCTTGCTTGTTTATTTTGTTAGCGAAGTTTTTCGCAATATGACGATGGTTTTACGGACGAACGAACGCAACGAAACGTGTAGGCCTGTATTGGTGTCTATCTACACGAGTGAGGAAAAGTCGATAGAAAATTTTCAAGGTTTTTCCATTCATACATATGCACACATACGCACACGTACCTTCCAATACCACATAAAAACTTGGTAAATTATATTCGCATTACGACGCCGAAATCGTGCACGTTTCAAAAGCTCGCTGCAAGTCGCCACTTTGATGAAAAATGTTGGCTTTTATGACGCGCACGGATTTCGATTATATTCGCACAATGGATATTTTTAGCGGTTATAGCATTTGCAAGACTTTGTTATTTTGTTGATATCGTTATGTATTATTTATAAGGGGGGAGGGGGGGCGCGAGTGGATAATATTATTGAAATTTTTATTACACGGGATGTTGCGTAGTCGTTGCGTCGGTTCATCGTGCAAAATCCCCGTGTCTGTAAGTTGAGGTATTTTTGTCGAGCTTAAGGGTATTCTAAGTATGATTTATTTTTATTTCAGTTTCGAACAGAAATGAAACCAGCAGTGGCGCAAGGTTCTTTAATATATGGACGACTGTGTTTAATATTGTCATCGTTTGGACCGGGATATTTGGTATTTATAGAGTACGTTATTTGGTACTAAATGAAAAACGGATGTCGAGTTTTTCCTTTCAATTTAAGAATGAATTTGATAAAAGTTGAAAATTATTATAACTCCTTGAAAAACTCGTCGTAAGCTTAGGCAAAATTTACTCTTAGGCCGTAGCTGTCTGCCAATTAAGCATTTAATTGGCCACATTTACAAAGTTTTGTATTCCGCTTAATGGCTCACATGAATTTCAACTTGATTCTCTTAATTTAATTCGAGTTTTATGAACTTGTAAGCAAGTACAATGCAAACAAGGATGAAGATACATCCTTTTAGAAACATTTCAACTTTTCGAACGGCCCTGGTTCAAATTCGGTGATGGATGCCAGAAAGTAGGTCATCACGAATTTCCTTTTTCAAAATCGAAGTTTGCAAAACGAAGGTTTTAAAACTGAAAGCTTTCTCAACGGTACTTTCGAAAGATAAACTTCGAATTGAGATTTTTGCAAAAATTGTTGTATAATTTATCCAAAAATCAGCACCATAGGTGAATTGCAATAAGTGTATAAGAGGTTTCTCCTTTTTTGACGCTGAGGAAAGATCGTTCCTCGTGTATTTCCCCTTCAAATTAAACTAGAAGGTTGAGATTAAGTATTCAGTCCACAGGCAGAGATACGAGGCATGGTGGGATTAAAGCCTCCCATGCCAAGCTAGTTTCCTCAGATATTTTTGAGAAAATTTAATAAGTGATGGTTTGCGCCATTTCCCCAAATTTTTATCTCACCTCAGCACACCCTCTCCCCCAATATTGGGCATAACTGAATTTTGATCCAAGGTCATCTCTACTCATATATACCTGATCCGTCACCAAACTGAGCCTACGGACTGAATTGGAACGATTTTGGTCAGTATTAAGCAGAGTAAATGATTTTAGTCTTCGAAAAAAAAATAATATATATATCTGACACGTCCAAAAATGGCCGAAATGATTTTTTAGGTGTCCAAAATGGATTTTGTTGATACCTCCTTCCCTTATCTGCCTCAAGTCGATAGACTGAAATAGCCTGGATTCCATTGACTATGTAACAGAAAATCGGACTAAAAATTAACAAAATGTAAAAATTTGGTTACGTTTTCGATGTCTCCCTATGTTTCATCTTCAAATTATGTGAGGTGAGGTTTGAAATTTGGTGTGTAAGTTTAGTGGGAATTACAGCTGTGAGAGAGTAGTTTAGTGCACTTTTTCTCATTTTTAGATCTTGTTCCATCTAGATTTCCTCCTAAAATTTCGTTAAAAGATTGAATTTTAGGTATTCTAGGTGTTGCTTTTCGAGTCTGATTTTCTGAAATAAATTGGAGTAGGAAAAAAAGGCACCCTACGATGTTTTATTTTGGCCATTGCTGTAGTGGTGAGACCAGAGCCGTAGGAGTGCAGGACTCCAACCTACTAAATGCACATTTCAAATTTCAACTTTTTAGCTCAATTTGCAACGGAGATATGCGTAGAACAAACCTCAAAAATAAGAAAATCAGACAAAACCCCACTTTTTCAAGGGTGTGAAGAGGTATAATGGACATGAAAAGTCGAAACACTTTGTAGGATTTATGCTAAAAGTACATGCTAAATTTCAATATACACTGCTTCAATCTAAAGGGGAGATATGCGTGGAATAGATTTTTTTTAAGGTCAAAAAGGGAAAGCCTCCTTCCTTGCCGCGCTCCCAACTAATTCAGAAGGCTGATATTCAAGTACATCGTACAATTTTTGATTAACTATCTATTTGTTTTAAAATAAACATTTCTTGTCATTTTACCCCATTAAATCCCATTTCCCAAATTTGGACATCACTGAATTTTGACCCAAGGGCGTCCCCACTCAAACACACTGCTCGAATTTTACTAATTTTGGTTGGTATCGAGTGGAGTAAAAGATTTTTATATTGGGGTGGGGGTGGGGCGGATGGATGAATATCTGACATCACTAAAAATTGTCTTATCAGGCTAAAAATTAGCATTCAGAGGCATTTTCACCCTCCAAAAATGACATTTCGCTGTTTCATTTGTATAAGTTATCAATTATTAGATTTTCTTGAAAAAATTTGAGTTGGGGAGAGGGTGTAGGATTAGCTCAACATTTGGCGATGACTGTGACAAAAGTGTTGAAAAATCTATTAAAAAAAGCTTGGATATTAAATTTTTTTTCAGAACAGCGAAACAGAAATTTCAAATTTGGTTGATTTTTCAAATTCATAATTATTAGAAAGTCACAAATGTAGGTCTAGAATCATTTCATTTTTGTAAAAATTCTTGGTTTTCACATTGAGTAAAAATAAAAAAGCAAGGTAATTTTCACCGATAATATCAAGATTGACCGAAAGTGTAAGGGTTCCACTCGTTTACTACAAATACACGTCTTACACGCTGCCTACTGTATACAAAATTACGTGCATTGAAGCCCTGGCCTGCCTATTTTCACGAAATATCTCGTTTGATATATCTACCTAGTACCTACGTCATTTATGTAGGTAGAGGTATGTAATGTACCATGTACCCATCTACTACCTGCCCGCCAACATACCTACATTCTCATATGTATGAGTATTTATCAATATAAATGTCATACTAATTATCGAGAGAATTCGTTAAAAATACAATAGAGTCGACCCGGAGCTCGACAACAAGGTACTTAATTGAAGAGCAGAGCTCCCTGCCCGCCTTCCTGGTCCGACGGGTATAATTTTCAAGAATCACGCGATCCATTCGACGTTTGCTTACGTTCTTTTATCGATCATAGCCGGCTGAGCTCAGCAGACTCGTCAAAACAATACACTGTCATAGCGATAAGACGACCATGCACTGTACGAGTAACCTATAACACTCATTATTCTGGTTGTGCATATTGATCCATGTAAAACCACGCGGAATTGCCGGTTAATATGCACCCACCTACTTATGTAGGTGTATAAAATTAGCCAAGCTGTACTAAAAATAAAATTTTAATTATAGGAAAAAGCATTCGCTCGTGAGTTAATCCACTAGTTGATCCTATATTGTTGATATACCTGGTCAGCAGTTAATTACTCATGTCAGATTACATTTGTTATTATTACAGGGCAGAGCACCTCTACTAATACCATATCTGGCCTATCGAACGGTCAGTTTGATATTCATGACATTCACGTTATTCAATGCAAAAAATATTGCCGATGCTTTGACAGAAGAAGTTAGAAAACAAGCGAGTGAAGATAAAGATGTACCAGATTTATTTCCAGCTGTTCTCATATTTATCGTTGGAATGATGGGTAAAACATAACAGTTTGATTTATTTATGAATTTGAGAGGATTCGTGTACCATATTGGATCCAAATTTGTTTTTTTTCTCTCTCTCTTAATCCTTCAAGTCTATTGAAACAGTATGTTAATGGCTTTTCTGAAAAGTTATCTTTTAGATAGTTAAATACTTAGTATTCTTTGAGAAAATGTAAGTTTAGAAATTTTAAACGTCGTTGGTACAATCTTTTTCTCTGGTTTTTATCTAATGGTTGTAAAATAAATAATTTTCTTCTATTTTTTCAGCCAAATAGTCATTTCCTTTTATTCTTGAGGACAATTTTTTTACATTGACATTCAATTGTGATACCTTTTTCAAAGTTGAAAATTGCATAACTGCATGAATTCGAACATTTTAACACAAAATTAGAATTTAACATTACTCGAAACTCAAACTACAAAGTTAAGGCTTATATTTTTATTTTCCCTCAACATTTCAAAATAAAATCATGAAATCATCCATTACTCTTCCCTTCACTTCGTTTTCATTTGTATTTTTATTTATTTCATTGTAAAAAAACATTTTGTTCCACATATTACAATATCTAACTATCAAGTAATACCATTCCTCACAACATTATACTTATGAGAGAGTTCTCAACTTCTCATCTTTAATTTATAAATGTACATGATTGATTTTTTATTAATTATTGACATTTCAACTTTTCATCTAATATAATTAAACTACATATTACCTAATAAAACCAAGACACATGATCCTAAGCATGTGAGCACTTTACCTCCCCTTGCTCCAGCATAAGTCCAAATTTCATCTCTAATGACATAATTTTTTTTAAATTTGTGATCTCTTAACATAGTGATTTTGAAAATTGCTAGGCATATTTTTAAATAACATTCAACTTTTATGTCAAACATGATCCAACGGTTGACGATCCAGATGTTAACTGCACAGAACAGTTAACCATCAATGTTAAGTTCATTAATATGTGGGCCATCGAAATCCGATCAATGCTGATTTTAACTGTACGCATTTGGATTGTCAACAGTTGATGGTGAACTGTTGACAGTGATCTGTAGGATGCACTATTAAACATCTTTCAATGTTAACGTATGATAGTCAACTGTGGACTGTGAAGAGTTGACCATCAATAGCGGATCATCAACAACTGTATCAGCAAGATTTGAAGTGTCAACTCTTGATGGTCTCGATCCGTCAATTGTGAACTGTCAGAGTTGACCATCAAAACCCACATCATCAGGATTTGAACTATCAGCTCTTGATAGTCCAGATCCATCAACATGTTGATAGTCAACCATGGACTGTTAAGAGTTGACCATCAATATCCACACTACCAACATCTTAAACTTCAACTTGAATGTTAGGAAAAAAATATCAGGCAAATTTTCAAATTTATTTGTTATTACTTTCCTAGTTTCAGCACAAATCCAAATTTCATCGGAATTGACTTAAATTTTAAAAACTTTACGATTTCTTTTTATATTTTGAAAATTGCTTAGCATTTTTTCCTTAACAAGTAACTTTTTTACCAAACATAATCCAACTGTTGACCATCCAGATGTTAACAGCTCAGAACAGTCATCAAAAATTCTTCAAATGCTCATTTTGTTTTGCTCTTTTCCACAAAATTTGGGTACATTAAATAATGAAATGAGTATCTATCCCAGGTAACACAAGCTTTAGAAACCCATCTATGGTACACGAGTTAAGGTTATATTAACTAAGTCTAAGTTATATGAACAATGAAAAAGTATCCACTAACTAATAACGAGCCATTTTGTATTCATTTTTTTATGCAGGAATAGAATTATACTTCGTTCTAATCGTGTACAGTTATTATCAAATATTATGCCAAACTACAAGAATGATTGCCGTATCTGTACCAATGGTCCCATACTCAGTGCAGTCTCCGAACGATCCTTTGAATATGTACGCTCATCAGCCACCAGTTAATCCATATCTATTTCAAGCACCCAAGTATCCTTATCAATATGAGAATGGTATCAATAAATACGCTTATAATTCAAACCCATACCCTTATCCGAATCCTGATCACCTACCTCCTCCTTATGCCTCTTGACAACCCTATGGTGGGTAAGAATTTACTCACCTGTTACAGATGACCTGTTTTGTATGTTGAGATGGTGGGTATCCCTTTGAGATTATTTGATTGATTTTTTACTTACGTGTAACGTTTTTTACTAATTTGTATAAATAGTTCTATTTTCATTTATTATATTTTTAAGTATTTCGTGTTCTATTGTAATTACTTTAATTTGTTAACCAATAAATATCACCTATTGATATTTTTCCATCTTTGTTTTTTATCGATCTGTCTTGGGAAGAAATACTATTTGTATCATAATTTTATCAATTCATGAGGATCATGACTCGAATCACTGTTCGTTCAGAAGTTGCAGCCTATGGGGTAGAGTTTGCTAAAATGCTTACGTCAATACTCGGCCATCAAAAAAATTCATCTTTGAAAACAAATTGGAAGTTGAGGATGTTCGTCTGACTCTAATTTTTTGAATTATTTCCTTCCTATGATCGATTGATCTATCAGTAAAATTAATTACTTAATTGAGTTTTTATTATTAAAAAAAATAATTTATTTTGTTTTTACCCTCTGAAAGATATTTTCTGTAACTAACGAGCAAATTTGTTTGATTTGGTAAGATTTTGAATCATTTTTTCTGAACAAACAATTGATCTATCTGTAGTGAGTGAGATGAGTGTGTAATGAAATAAATATTCAAAAATTAAAGTTTTTTAGGTACCAAGATACATATTACAAATCAGAAAAAATTATTACCTGATTATGAAATTGTTTGGAAAATAAAGTAAACTCCAGAAATACTTGAAATTAATAACATTCAAATATGTTGTTCCCTTGAACCTAATATTGCAATCAAATGATCAAAATGAGACTAAAACACTCACTTACTATATACACTTCAAATATAAGTACAACAGAACAACTTTTCATGAACATTTTGGGCATGTCTATTCAAAGAACATACAGTTGACAATTGTTTTATACACTTGCTGTAAGTATGAGCTATATTTATGGTCTATTTTCAACATACTCGAGGAGAATTGCAAAAAAACATATTATTATACAAGATTTATGTTGTTTGCAGATACGAATACGAAGTTGAGTGGAGATAATAACCATCATCACGACGATTTCAACGAAACGTACATCCTTGGAAGTTACCGAGAGCATCCGATACCCGTTGGTCCTTTGAACAGTTAGGAATTAGCGTAAATATCTCTCTGAATTATTTTTGCATTTTACATTAAAATGTTTAAGTTGGATAAATGTGCCAAAAAATTGGTGAGTATGTGGGTGTACGTGTTTGATATGGATACGAGAAAAGTGCCTAAATTTATTTTTATTTGTACAACTCCCCTTTAATCATTCGAGCTAATGGTCTGAATTTTGTTATAAATAAACTCAACAAAGATCGTATAGTCCATTCCAATCGAGAAGGAACTAAAATATGCTCATTTCTGCTGCTAAAATCTCCCATTTTTTATGAGTAATTTTGCTCATCATTCAATGGTTCTTATTTTGATTGCAGGATTTCAATAGAATTAGGCAAAAAAATACATTTTGAAAATGGGAATTTGAATTGTATCATTGATCATATTTACTAGTTCCTTCTCCATTGGAACGGACCATAGATGTACTTTTCAGAAATTTTAACCTTTTAGCTCAACTGCACTACTTACATTACAGCTACAAAAATTTTTTTTGTATAGTTTGATTTTCAAAAATTCATCAAAAATCTGAAAATGAACTTTCGGAGGTGAGATTTTAGGTACAGTGGTTTCTCGACGTGCTCTTTTTATCGTAGTTGATATGTTTAAATGAAGAATGCTCAGAGCTGGAGATCCATTGTCAAAGACTTTAAATATTTTCAAGAGAATCATTAAAGTCAAAATAGTAAATTCGTATTTAGGTAATAGGTTTATGGAATTTGGTTGTAAAAAAAAAAAATAAAAAAATAAAAAACAATCAAGGTATTATAAGAATTAATTACATTTCATAGAGGTACTTGCCTATTAAAAATTATAAAATCCTTTTATTTTTTCTTGTTTTTGGTATAATTGTTTTTATGAGCTTATACGAATGAAAGTCACCTTGAAACCTTCATTTAAGATGCTGGAATCATACAATAAAATAGATTTACATTTACAAAAATATCTATTCTTCTATGGACATTGATTACTCGTCCTAGTTCATAGCATCTACATTTCTTTCTACCTTATTTTTAGATACTTCAAGAAAGAACACAACAACAACAACAACAACAAAACTTAGCTAGGTAAGAGGTACCCACTATTTACAACGAACATTAAAAAAAAGGCATTGACTTATACTACAGAATGATATATTTATCCTGGACTACTATAACTATAACAAGATAATCTCAAGTTGTACACCTTGGATTACATTTTTTTTTTTTTTTTCACTCAGACATAATATGTAGCTGTCTTAGGTCAGGCATATCGTATTATGTTATAATAGGTAAAGGTACCTAGATGGTTAATTTGTTACACGTAATAAACTTTAAAACATATATTCGTTGAGGTATACCTACTTAAAAAATGAACGAAAAAAAAAAAAACCAAAATCATTTTCAATACCGTTCTTAATTAGTGTTGTACATTTACACAAGTTCAAATAGTCGAGCTAGAACGTAAATTCATCGTTATTATTATTCATATTCTCACACATCGTAGGTACCTACGTAATATTTTGTAACACGAAAGCAAAAAAATGTTGGTATTCGAAACTTAAAAAACCATTTTGCAAACTAGGTTGGTTACCTATTTAATTGGCACACAATACGATAATGGCGCAAAGCAAAGATGGTACCTTACAGTACGTGGTATCCACATTGCAATATAATAATTAACCATTCATTATATCTGTGCAGAATCTTGACAGGTAGACTGATATGTAGGTATAGGTAAGTTACGTACACGTAACAACGTGTAAAGAATTGAACAAAAATATTGCCTAATTATGTAATACCTAACAACTTGTACCTACTAGCTTCGTATATGCCCGGTACGAAGATTAGCTGCACAGCTGATGCGAGTGTGTATTATGTACCTACCTACCTACAATGATTTGTTTAAAAGCTCGGTTTAGAAGATTGAATGCTGCGTTTAAAGATTCGACCTCTAGAATAGGCACAAAGCAGCGGAGAGTAAAGAAAAATCTCGCCGATGAGATGAAAGAGTAAGAGAGGCGCCGGCGCAATGCCCCGCCTGACTGCGCCCCACAAATCGGAGCATGTCTGGATGTACTTGCTACGTATATTTTTTACACTGAATGGGGTATGGGTATCTGTTCGATGACGCCGGAACGGCTGTTTACATTCGCGATTCTCTTACCATTTGAACAATTGTGAATTCGGCGTGTTTGTATCAAGTTTACCTTCGGTGCAGTGTGCCTGTGCGTGTATCGCGATCGTGGTCTCAATTTCGGTGCTTCGGTGATCGTGTTATGTGCTGATTGTTTACATCAACCGGTCGGCAGGTGTCGAAAGCTAGCAAGTTCTGTTCGTGATAATTAATTCTGCTGTTGGTGTAAACCTAATTTAACCCATTTACCCGGAAGATCAAAATTTGTATAAAAAATGAAGCTCATAAGGAGTACATGTTGTGGATGCAGTGTGAAAACTGGGGCTCTTGTTATTTCTTACATTACTTTGGTGAGTACGCCGTTACCATACTTTAAAATGATACCTAAACGATGAAAGGTCAATAACCCTAAGAAAATCCCTAGTTCTAAATTTATACTCAAAATACATAAACCTATAGAATCCCAAATTTCAAATTCCGTACTTTCGGTATTTAATAAAATATTCCAACTATTCTCATTTATAGCTTCCTATTTACATGCATTGGAATTTATACGTTCAGAGCAAGTACAATGGTGAATGGAAATTGGATATTAGGTCATTGTTGTAATTCACCAGCAACATATTAATCTCAAGTACATGTACATAACAATGATGCAAATCCTTTAATTTTATACAATTGTACAGTAGTTCATTTGTGCATTTTGATACACGAATAAACGTGTGAGAAGAAAAAAATATGTCAGATGAATGAGGAAAAAAAACAAGTTCTTTGAGATTGCCAAGAAGATAAAAGAAGGAAACTGAAATATTCTTTATTTTTATCAAACTAACAAGGCACAAGTATACCGATGATCATTCGAAGCGAGATAAAATATGCAATAAGTATATTTTATTTTGAAACCTTCTTTTGCAGTAATTCCATTATTTGTAAATTTTTTGTGACGGGGAAGGGAAGGAGGGAGGATATTGCTAAAAGAAGCTACCGTAGGTATATCTTATACTTGGAAAATGTTCTTTTATAAAGAGGAAAAAGTAAAGGAAAAAAAAGATGTATGGGGAACGGGGTATTTTAGTAAGTTGAACATTTATAAAGACGTCGATATTTCTCCTCATCGCTGGTCCATGGAGGAGAGTAACATGGCTGGTGGCTGCAAGAGACTCGTGTTGTAAAACGATATCTCGCTTTTGAAATGTTGCAATAAATGCAACGTTGCCAAATCCATTGGTTTATACGAACATTCAAAGTTGGGTAATTTTCTTACAGCATATGAGATTTCCTTGTCGTGTAATAAGCAAAATTTTTCAATCGTTTCTTTGATTTAAATTACTACTACGGAGAAGGAAGGGATCAAATTTTTTGGCTGGGTAATAAGATGTCTACCTGCCTATGGATCTGACTATTGTCTTTGAATTTTACTTCAAAAGGTAAAAAATCTGTGCCCTTGAGATAAGTTTTGGTAGTTTGTGAAATTTCTTGCTTTATTTGAGACCAAGAAGAGGACTTCTTTTTTTGATTCGATGTAAATATAAAAATTTATTTACTGTGAAATTTAGTATGTAGTTAATACTTTGGAAAAAATTTGAAGCGAATTCACGAAAATAAATTTGAAATTTGAAAGAGTTTTGAACTATGATCTTCAGAATGAAACGTACATTTCTGGTACTTCTTTGGTATTCTATTTTCAACGGTGTTTAACTCTTCATGTGCTAAATTTAAACCCTTTTTCAGAAGTCGGGCAAAATTCATGGTGGGGGGGGGGGATTTACATCAAAAATTTATATATTTGGATTCAAAATGACTACATTCGAAAGTAAATTAAAATTTGGTAAATACTCGTTGGTATATGAATGTAACTTTACAGTCAAAACGATAACATGTAACATAACACAGGGCTAAGAAATTTTCCCAATGCAAAAAAGGTGGATGCTCTGAAGTGATTTCTTGATATCCATTTGTTATGTAACTCGTTTGCATCAATTTTATCCCGTATAATCACGATGAACATGCAACTTTGCCACATAATTTAACTTATCTGCCCTCAACGTAGATTGTAGGTAGGTTCTAATATGTCGCATTACAGAAAAAAATCGCTCAGCAGTACAAGTGGTGGCTGGAACAGTTAGCAATAGTTGACAATGCAAAGAGATTTGACTGAGCATTTTGCGAAAATTGCCATCATTTTTTTAAAACTCGATCACGTCAGTTGCCTTCGAAGGTTTTTTCAAAATTTCATGACTTGCCCAAAACAGTTCATGTCTTGCTTGAGTCTTTCTGCCATACCCAATTTGCCGCCACTGCCCAAAATACTACTTTTTTAGAGCTATTAGAAGACGCAATAAAGCTAAATTCTCCTTCACTCACTTCATCCAAAGGCATACTTAGGATCTACCAAATCTACATGCTAAATTTCCATCGCCTCAAACTCAATCTGTTAGGAAGATATGTGAAGAACAAACTTAGAGAAGGGAAAAAACCACTCAAAAAACTACTTTTTGGGCCTGACAGGAAGCTGCATCGTTGCAAAGAGGCTGTAAAGTGGAAACCCCAAGACAGACATGTCTGAAATCAATATTAAATCTGCATGTGAAATTTCAAACCTGTAGCTCAATTTGGTAGGGAAGTGTGGAAAATCTTCAAATACCGTACCTAACCCAACAAAACATCCACTTTTTCGGGGCTTTAAGATGGGGTGCAATGGGGTTAAAATAATTAGAAACCGCAAAAGCTACATGTATGACATCCATTAAATCTTCATCCCCAGTTTCAGCCTCTTGAATTATGCGAGCAATCAAATCCCCTCCCCCCCTATATGTCTTAATTCTCTATGTATTGGCATGAAAGCTAGTGATTTTTACGATTATCTCCTCTCAACACCCCCTCTCTAGTTTTGGTCATACTTTAATTATCCTTCATATGTATCTAATCTGGAGCCAGTTTAAGCCTCCTACCAGGATTTGAGAGATTTCAATCTGTATCAAACCGAGTAAATGATTGAGATAGGCCTATTGCGGGGAGGGAAAGGAAGGAATAAATATGTGACATGCCTCAAAATGGTCTTAATGATCTTCTAGGATCACAAAATGAGATTTTGTTGATATTCCACTCGCCCTGCATCTGTCGCAGACATGGTCGGAGTTGAAAGGAGGTGCGTGGAGGTAGCCCCCTCCTCCCTAGAAAGTGTCTCTGTGTGTAATGAATATTTAACAACTGATTGAATGTTTTTGTTTGAAACCAATTAAATTTAAAAAAAAAAAATGTTCAGAACATCATGAAAATTGATGAAATTATTGAAATTTTACCAACATTTTGAAATGATTCTGCTAAAAATCTCGATCTTGTTTCTCGTAAAATCTACAAAATTGTAGCTAAAACTTCGAACAATGTACCTTTTTTCCACTGAAAATATGATATTTTTTTCAAAATTTCAACCTCTCCTCGTTCGAACATTCATACATTTCCATTTTACACTAAAAATTAAGCTTCTAGCCACCTCCTCCTCTCTCACACAATAACAAACACATTTTCTACTAGCACAAATGTAAATATTCATCCATTTATTTTTATTTACCATCTTGGGGACTTAGCCCCCTCCCCCCCATTAGAAATTCTCCAGAAAATTTTTTTCTACACAAAAAATTATTTTCCAGAAGAGGAGTGGTAGGGAGGGGAGGTGCAGAAAAGCAACTAGAACTTTTTTTCGTGAGAGAAGACATGAATTCGCGAGAAGAAAATTATTCGCTAGAAATTTAGAATGTCAAAAAATGAAAATATTGAAATTTGGATTTTAAATCCAAAGTCCTTTCTGAAAGTGTATTTAAAATCATAAATCCCGGTTTAATATTTTATATGATTACAATTAATCTGTGAAGGAAATGAAAAAAAATTGAAAATGATTGTCATCTTTGAAACGATTTTACAGTAAAATTCGAAAATTCTGGAGTATGCAAAGTTGAATTTTTATTCCATACAACGCAGCGGAGTAGCGGACTGAAAGGAGGGGGCTTATATTTTTTCTGTGTACAATTTTTTGGGCCTAATTTTATAAAAATGAGTTAAATGATATGTCCGAGCAAAGCGAGAAAAAAAATTTGAAAAAATACTCTTTTAACGATCAAAAAGGGGTCCAAACTCTGCAACCGTGAATAATGTTTTGAAGACTGATCGTAAAATTTATTTATTTTTTCGATATCTTCTTTCATTTTAAGAGTTTTGGATTCTCAAAGAAAGGATTTCAAATACGAAATCAAAAATCCAGATTTTGGGATTTTTCGGATTTTAAATATAAAAGGATTTAAATCCTCCCCAGCCCTGCCAAATATTATGGATATAGTAAGTTTTTCTCGAGCTCATGCGATTTTGATACTTCTGAACCTTCTCTTATAGGCACACTTGAACACTTGATGCGGCGGATATCACCGATAGGTCCAAAATTAGTAACATATTGTTAAAATTTTGCCAATTTATGAAAAGAATTATTCTGTGCTCAAATTTTCAATCGCTCAACAGAGAAGTTCCTTCTTCTTTTTAAGTTTGCTCTCTGGGAACAAAAAAATTGGTCGACTGATAAATGAGCCAAATCTGTATACCTTGTGAATATAAATCAGTCGAGTTGATGGGATCTAGTTGCTCCACATAAGATACATACCATACCTAAACAAACCCCGAAATAACCTGATAAATACCGAATCGATCCTTCCGATGGATGTTGTATTTAACCATAATTCTACCACACGATACTGTTAGCTGTAGAAAATTTTTCACGCTGGAAAGGTGAAAGTTGAAGTTCATCGCTTGGTGAAACACGAATCATCAAAATTGTAGGAATTCTACATGCTATAAAATCAGCTCTGTGAATTATCCGTTACTTTTTAAACGTTTCATTTGCCGTAACATATCCGCACTCGGTGTTTTTTCCATTCTGCTTTATACGAGTTCATTATTTCTACGAAGGTTGTTAACTGTAAAAAGTAGGTAGAGGTACCTATTACCTACTTCGCTTCAACATAATGACGCAGTATAACTAAAATTGTCAAAATTATTCCGACTGTGTGTTTGATAAAAAAAAAAAACAAATGAAAAGAAATACTTCTACACCCGGCAAGTAGGTATTTTTCCGTTTTGTTTTCATAGAAACCACATTATTGTACACATATAGGTTGTGACGAGAGCAGAAAAGCGTATCGTAAATCGATATCGAAACATTTTTCATCCATTGAAGGTACTTCCTACCTACTTATACCTAGTTTGGTCTTATTGGCAACTGTTGCCTCTTGTTGTGGTATTTAAACGAAACGATCAAAGTTTTCAACTATTTTCATGTGCAGGTTTTCAGATTAGCGAATCGACACGTAGCATTTCGATCTTCGGAAATGAAAATGAAATAAAACGTGTAGTTTTGCATGTTCGCACGAATTAAGATGCTGAAGTGATAAACACGTCGCTGATTCGATAAAGTTCTTAGAACGGATTGATCTTTTTTTTTATTTTTTCGATGATCAGTTATTTAACAAAAATACATGTACATTATATACGAATGAATTTCAGCATTCTCGGTAGATCATTGGAAATTTTATTGTGTGAAGGGGAGGGGGAGGTTGAAATTACGAGATCCTAAAATCATCTCCGAGTTACCCAGAAAAAAGAAATATAAAAAGAACGAAAACGTAGGTGTATTTCTGGAGACTGAGGTTTAGATTTTTAT
>FIZR01014106.1:0-26718 GCA_900060175.1 Ferrisia virgata | reverse complement strand
ATATGAGATGAGATATTTTTTTTCATATAGTAGACACCAAGATATGCAATTTTCTGTATAACAATAGAAAAAAAAATAGAAATCTGAAAGGCGGAGGACGTTCTTATTAAAATTAAGAGCTCATACGTGTAGAGAATTTTTTGAGGTGTCTACCTACCAGTTTTTCAGGGTACCAAGTGAAAAAAAAGATTATCGTTTTTTTTGACCCACCCTAGAATCCATATCGCATCTTTAGTCTGAGAAATTCGCTTAATTTTTCGATCCGTTATTATAAAAGTGCTGTAGTCTCTTTTCTCCTTTTTTCATTGTTGGTACAAGATGAGAAGACAAGTTTAGTGATGCTAGAGGATAGATGGATGCAGAAGGTATATATTTAAAGGTGATAGCAAAGGTATCCCAAAACGTCTTTCTGTTTTGGTAGCTTTTAAAAAGTTGGCAAAACTTCTTGAAGAAAATTCGTGTTTTTAAAATTTTCATTAAACATTAACTTGCATACGTGAAAATAAATTATCTAGTTCGGCGTAATGTCTCAATTCAAAAAAAGGGGGAAAAATTATACACTAGAAAATTTTAATTGAAATATTTGCCCAGAATATAGTACGCTATAGCGTTCGTCCCCGTATTATAATGCAAATTATTATCAGCGACCCCACTGCAATAAGGTTGTTTTGTTCCTATTGAAATTCTACTCCTTTATGACCAAATTAACTTCTATTAAGTTGGTCGTTTTTGTGCACGTAGAATACGGTGTTGAAGCATAGCACTGTGTAGTGCCTAGACCTTACCTACCTTTACATCACATATGCCTACATTCGTGGCTGTTTCATGAAAAGCTACGAGTTCCGAAACTCCTTTAAATACGGCGCGGCGGATGAAGAACCCGCTGAGTTTTATTTTACGAGCGTCCCTCATTTCGCTTTAATTGACGTCGTCGTCGGAATTATTGTAACGTACGTTATCTGCAGTGCGGGGTACCTGTCGTTCATACCAACAACGTAACGCGAAATTTTAATACACGAGTTCGTAAGCAATACGTCTTTTTATTAAGGCAAATTCTAAGAAATTGCGCCACCGAAAGATGTTAATCGAATATTATAAATAATGAAGCAAAAGTGCCAGTATCTATATCATTTCGACATCTGTGCATCGTTACTAAGAATGAACTTGAATTTTTGACTAACACTGCACGTATATTTTTACGTACCTCTACAATTCTGCTAAAGACAACTGACGGAAAAATACTCAATATTCCTGTAATTCAGTTCTCACTCGTGGTACATGCCAAATTTTAACCTTTCAAGTTAATCTGACCTATTTAAGGGAAGTGAAGTAGTTTTTTTTTAAAGCTTTAATTAGGGAGAACCCTGCCTTCTGCTCTTCTAATTGCAATTCGTTGATAATTTCAGTGATTGTTTTACTTATTTTTCAGCCGGGGGCACGACATTTTACCCAGCCTGTCACGCGTAGGCGCACTCAGTTTTAAAAAATTTCTTTCAGAAATGAAAGGCAACATAGCATAAAGTTTGCGTTCGAGTGAAGAGGGAGCGAAAATTTTATGAATTATCAAAATAGGGTGTTTTAGCGCATCTTCAAACTCTAAATGCCAAATTTTATTGCATTTTAATTTGAATTATTCGCAATGAAAGTATGCTTCTAAGGTGAAATATTGTAATTATGTGAATTGAAAAAAAGTATCGCGTCTCTAATCAATAGTAAAGAGGTGGTGGGGGGGGGGTGCAATGGGGCTGAAAAGACGATACCATTAAAAGACCCACCTGGTACCTATATTAAATCTACATTCCAAATTTCAACTTTCTAGCCCAAGTTTGGGGCGAGATATGCGAGGGCCAAATTCAAAAACTAAGAAAACCTCAGAAAAAACGTTTCCGGGGTTATTGGGAGGGGGAGGGTACAATGAGGCTGAATACTCGAACCCTCCAAAATGCACATCTAGATCCCCAACTAAGCGTACATATGAAATTTAAACTTCCTAGCTCAATTTGGAGCGAAGATAGGGAAAGAATGGCTCTTTTTCAAGATCAAAAAGGTAAAAACCCTCATATATCCCTTCCTAATTGAGATAGGAGTCTGATTTTGGGATATGTTATACACCTTTAGGTTGTCTATCGATTGGCTTAAAAAGGAACAATTTTTTCAATTTTAGCGAGTTTTGACCCTAAGTCATTTTCACTCCAGAATGTCAAATCTGCTGCCAATCAAAGCGTATTTCCCAAATTTTATCGATTTTAGTCGGTATCGAGGTTAGCAAATGATTTTTAGTTTTAGGCGAAAAAAAAATAAATATCTAACACGGCAAAAAATTATTGTAACGATCTTCGAGGATCCCAAAACAAATTTTGTCAACATTTCCCCCTCCCTTCCATACAATATGACATAGAAAATCAGGCTAAAATTTTCTGGGATACTGAAACTCGAAAGTCCTCCCCTTTGGGCGTATCAATACTTTCATGAAAATCATTTACCTACCCACCGGTTCTTCAGATTTCCAGTCAGTGTCCAAAAATTTTCATTTGTGTATTTACATGAGACAGAAATACACGATACATTTCAGTTGGGAGAGGGGAATGAGGGGAAAGAAAGATTAGAATATTTTTTTGATATTTTTTCGAAATTTTAAAAGTGCGTATCTCAAGTAAAGCAAAAATTTTATAAAATTCATGGGACAAGGTGTCGAAAAAAGACCTTTTTTTTGATGTAAAAATTTTTCAATAAAGCTATGCTTTTTTATTTAATGAAGAAAAAATTTTCAAATTTTCCCTTTGGACACGAATTAACAAACATGCTCTAGTAAAGTCATCACAGGTTGATGTTTAATTTTTTACATATAACCGACTTACGTAGGCCTACTCATGGCAATTTCCACTTGCATCCTTTGAAAAATGAATTTTTTTATGGCTGTATTTCGGCTTTTATGCGCCACAAGCCGCAAGATGAGGCTTTTGACCTCACAAAGACAATGCCTACTCCCCGTGGAAAATTCAAAATGCCTATTAATAACCGAAGTTTATAAATAAACAGTCACGATTGAGATATGAATTCTCGTATTATTGAATAGATTTCTAAAGCCAATATATGTGTTTGTACGTTTTCGGCCACTTCACCCCTTCTCTTCCTCAAAATTTTCCTCTTTGCACCGCATGAAGTAGTAGTAAAATTGTATAAAATTAAGTTGCCGCCTGCGGACTTGGAATTTCCATATTTTTTTTTCGCCAGTTCGTTTTTTTGTCGCTGTGTCTGATGTCACCGAAGAGTCTTTTACAAAAAGAGAATTTAAATATCGCAGCATTAATGACGTCATGTATGATAAAGTAAATGTATAGCAATACAAAAAAAAAATTAATTTCCCCTTTCAGTAAAGAAATAACGCGTAAGACATTTTCTAAAAATCGTCGGAATAGATTTGTAGGAGAATAAAAAGGATAATGCATATGGCGTCAGCCTGGAGTCATGTCGATCGATTCCCATTGATAATTTGGTTTTCATTTATTGAAAAATTAGGTCAAAATATTTTAAAACTGTAGAAAAATAGTAATATTTATATAAAAAAAAAAAAAATTCGAAGTCGAAGTACACTCGTGACTGTATAATGCGTTAGCCTTTATTCGATCTTTCAATTATTTTGAACTTGTGTGTGACTACCGACTAGAGACCAGATCTGTTGCAGTTTCATCGTGAATAATCTAGCGTAATTTTTTTTTTTTACTTTAATGAATAAGTAATACTAATTATTACCCGAGCTTCGTACCTATGTGATTTGTTAAAAAAAAAAAAAAACTTCATTTGGTATTTACATATTTTACGTATTATATATACCGTGTTGCTTATATACATATTTTCGGAGGCAAAATATTTTCAAGGTCGATAAAAAGAAAATTATATGTTTGATTTTTTTTTTTTTTCGTATATGTAATAAGGGTTTTCTGTCGAAAGCTCTTCGTGCGTTAATAATTTTTTAAAAATACCATCCCAGAAAATATTTCCGCGTACCGTTACCTAAATTTATCTCTTTATTCCGCCCTATTAATTTTCCTTTTGAGGTTTTGTTTTTGTTCGATGTATCGCCGACTGACTTTGTACTTATTAGATCTATGGTTGGTTATGCTCAGTTTTTATGTGCTTCGTAAAAATGTTTCATCGCCTGAAAAAGCAAACAAAGCCTTTCTTTTAGATGAGATACGTATACGTGTGCTTTTATTTTATAGCTTTAATAAACCGATAATTTTTTTCGTTCTGATTATTAACATTTTTGTTCGGTGTTAGACCTGATTTGTGTTTTTTCACCTCATTATTCAAGGATAACGGTGGTTTTATGATGTATGAATGTATTTTTTCAATATTTAAGGGGCCAATCATTGATTTGAAAAATGAAGTATTACCTATAAGAATTGTAGAATTTCTGAAATTTCATGTCTCCTGATCAACTGAAAGAAACCAAGTTCATTGTTCATGGTTGATTTATAAAAATAGTTTTGATCATAATTAAAAAAAAAAAAAAAAAAACGCCTAAAAGAATAGTCCTGACAGATTTCGTTTGAAAGTGTACTTAAATTTATGTTTTTTCTTTTCGAATAATAACTAAACTCAAAATCAATATCAACCTTTCTGAAATCTTAGTAAGGTAGTCGATAAAAAAAATTGATAATCTTTCAACCTGAACCTTTTTTCAAAACCATACAAAAATTGTCATTTTTCGAAACACTCGAATATTGGTGGGTTGTGCATTTACCATCCTCTCATCAGAGATGAAG
The DNA here is from genome assembly GCA_900060175.1 of Ferrisia virgata. Taxonomy (NCBI): domain Eukaryota; kingdom Metazoa; phylum Arthropoda; class Insecta; order Hemiptera; family Pseudococcidae; genus Ferrisia; species Ferrisia virgata. Next base: position 21,949 of record FIZR01014106.1, on the reverse strand, counting down.
AAACACATAAAATGCGAAAAACAATGCACCCATTAAAAACTCTAAACCAGAACCCAGGTCAAATTTGGTGGTTTGGTTGATTGGTGGATGGGGGGAGGGAGGTAGCTTGGTAAAGGAAAAAATATATGTCTATATTTAAGTGAGCTGAAATTGTTTTTCTGAGGAAGGGTTGGGCGGTCAGAAACTCAATTTTTGTTTCCAATTAAAATAGGTAACTCATATCGAGAAAGATTTTAAAAAAAAGTACTTATGATTGCATTTTTCAAAGTTTCGAAAACGATTTTGTAGAGTTCATAGGAAAGAAAATGATTTGTAGCGAAATATTTCTAAATTTTAGTATAGTTTCGATATTTCTATGAATTTTTTAAGATAATCTCGTTATTTTATCAAAAACTGATTTCAAAATATTTCTAGTCATTTACATGTAGCTCAACATACACAGAAAAATTTTTGTAGAGGTACTCTATATTGACACTTTTAGCTGAACAAGAGAAAAATAAACGAATGACGATTCGTTCCTTTTGTTCGCAGAATCCAGATTCTGTACACTCTGATATTCTGATGTTATCTTTGGAGTGAAAACTGAAATGTGATTATGATTTCGAATTTTATAAATAATTGTAATTATGCCTGTGATCTTCAATTCACAAAATTTTAAGGATGATCGTGATGTAAAAAAAGATGGAGACAGAAAAATATTCAGAATTATTGAAATTAGCCTATCATAACATTGATCACAACGGTCTCCTCACTGGTTACATTTCGGATGATTCAAGTTCACTCGAGTTTCGAATGTTCAGTATTTGTTTCATGTTTTTAGTTTTTAAGTTTCTAAATGTTTAACGTTTCCTTGATCATGGTGTTTTCATTGTGTTCTATTTGTAACTTCTGATTTCTTTGGAAGTATTTGATTATTCACGTTTTATAATTTGTTTTTACGTAGGAAAAGTAACAGTTTTTTGAAATTTTGAACTTTCATAGGCTATAATTTAATTTGAAAAATGATGTAATTTTGATCGTTGTTTTGCTTAATTTAATAAAAAAATTACCGCAGATAGGGAAGGAAATTGATGAGGGGTGATGAGCAAAATATTCGCTTCGAATGAACTACATTGAGCTTGTACGAGTAATGCCCTCGTCTTCATTAAATCACTCCGATTTGAGATAGATGCATAAAACAAAATTTATTTTGTAAAAAAAAGAATGCTCTACAAATATCGCTAAGATTTTTCGACTAAATTTCAATTTTGAGGGATGTAGCTATCTTTTTGCAAATTCAAATTTTGCAAACGGTTGTAGAATTATTTTCACCTCGCTTTCAATGCTATTTCAACATCTCATTCATCATGTTATAATTTAAGGTTGAGTTTACTTGTCAAAAACCCTAATTTGACCAAAAGAGTCGTTGGGACCCACTAGAAGACAAAAAATTGAAGAGTACAGAAGATGATGCATGACTTCAAAATTCAAAAAAACTTTTTTTTTTGCATTTATGCTCTACATTTAATGTCTTACATCGTTTAATTTTTATAGTTGTTGAGGCTTTTTGGTGGACATTTTTTATGGAAATGGACATTCCAGTATTAACACACCCTATCTAATTTTTACTCGGAATTTTTCCTGTGGGGGGGGGGGAGGCTACTTCAATATCTGGAAGGCCCATTTTAAAATAAGAGTGGTGAAAATGGTCAGTTGGCTTCAGTCTGCTGGATGGATTAAGATATTCGGATAACTTCTTCATTTTATGAGAAAAATTTTCTGAAGTTTTTTTCATTTTTCTTTTGAAAATATGCGAGTATGTTTGTTGAAAAATCGTTTTTTCCAGAGGGCCATAAAAAAAAGAATCAAGCTAGAGAATTTTCTTTGTCCTCACAATACGAAGCGCTCCTAGCTTACACTTTATCGTTTCATATGGATCATTATAATCTTTTCTTAACTCTAATCTCAACAAAAATGATGTGGACAAAAAATATTTCAGATCTTCTTCTTTTACAAACTAATTCTTAAATCTAAAACAACGAGTAGGAACATAACAAAAACGTACTTCTCGCGTCTAAAGTTGAGTATTTGAATCGAGTCAGCTGGAAATTTGTCGTAGTCGGTATTTGTCTTGGAATTGAGAGAGGAAAACTAAGTAAGCTAGAAAATTATTGATGAAATTTTTTTGACATTTTTTCAAGTTTCAAGTTTCGGGTATTCCCGTATTTATAATTCCTAGGAGTGGGGAGCTAAAATTTTTACTATGTTGATTTGACCTCATTTTGCAACGGTTTTGACATAATTACGATTCGATTTTTGGAAAACAATCCAATTCAGCTTTTTTCTTCAGCAAGAATAGATGAAAAATTTTGAAAAATATGCCTTTTTCCCTTCAGTTGTATTCTTCTCGTTTGTTGGGTAGAAAAAACTTGTAAAAAATCTATTTTCCAAATAATATTCTCACTACTTGACAATTTGTCGTCGTAAAGCGTTGATTTTTCTCCATTTTGAAAATTTTATTACAATAAAAGCCTAAAGTCATTTTCAAAGTACCCATTTCCTCCGCAAACGGATACTGCTGCGCATTGATTTCAGATTTCAGATTTAAAGTTGAAAACAGAAAAAACAGAAAGAAAAAAAAATTGCGTGTTTTTAATCCAACGCTCGTCGACGTTCGGTTCGGCACGCCACGCCATGCTACAGCTATTTTCTATTTTATTTATTTATTTATTTATTTTTTTTCTTTCTATCCAACATGGCGAGCCTTGGTTGAAAATAAAAAAAAATAAAATAAAATATCGGTGGGAAATATGTTGATATATCGGAGTGAGAGAGTAAAAGAGTGTGATAATACAGAAATAAAGTAGGAGATTAATAAGTAGGTCAGTAGGCTAGCATCAGGGGCAAAAGTTCCTCCCTTTACTCTTGGTACGCGTCGAATGGCTCTCGAACGTTTTTTAGTTTCGTGTTCGGTGGGGTGGCCTCCTGCGCCCTATTTCCATTCCCCGCGACAACGCGTCAAAGCCTGTGTGACTTCATAACAGCAACGTAGAGCAATACTTGGAAAGTAGGTCGGTAGTCCCCGTCACTTTCACTTATTACATGTAGTAACGCTTCCCCGCGCGTCGCGCCACCACTCTCGGCCCCGCTAACGTTGTGTGAGTCGTCGCCGCGCGTTTATCCGTGCGTAAGTGTGCGTACGTGTGTGTGCTCAACGTGTAGCCGCTATATTCCCTAGCATGATTGTGTACTGTACGTCAAACGTGTTATTGTATCGTGTGGTCGACGCCGCCATCGTCCGTCGCCCTTGTCTTGCCTTGTTGTCTTGCCTTGCCTTGCCTTGGCTTGCCTCTGCTGCCTACTGCTCTGTAACTTCTCTCTTACAGACCTAAAGAATCTTCGATCGTCCGTTCCTTTTTTTTTTTTATAATAATAAAAATATAACGTGTAGTACTTATATATATATTTTTTTGTACGCGGAGTACGATGAGGAATATTTTTTTTTTAGTTTTTTCCTTTGTACCTCCCTGTACCTCTAACTCTATGTACCCTTTTACTGTGTTATCTTTTTCCAATATAGGTTATCAATTATTGTCGAACGATAAGCAAAAAAAACTCGTACACATTGTCGCAAAATGCATTACTCGTGCATTTTATTATAAATTCATCTGTTTAATGTTGAGATTAATTCTGAAGCACTCGTTGGTACCGATTTTTTAAAAGTATCAGGACAAGTACATGTAGAGAGGTACAAGTGCAGATCAAGTGAACCGACACACACACACACACCGACGTACATATGTAGTACGTATTAGGTACATTATGTATTGTGATAAAAGTGTGATTTGGGTGCGTGCGATGATATCACCGAAAGTATGGGAGCTGGTGACGTGAATAAACGTGTTATTCATCGAGCAGGCGAACGACGCTGTTGGCGATTTGAATTGGGTGGAAAATGTGGAATTCGGACTCGTAACGAGGCGAGCTAATGTAAGAAAATTAGGTGAAAAAAATTTTGGCGGCAAAGCGAGCAATTTTTTATCACCGGTTTACTACTACTACAAGTACTGGGTGACGGTGACGTGACGACGACTACGATGTGTAGATTCTCGCCGGTGATGGTTGACGTTTGTGTTGGTGCGTCGGTGAGTGAAAACACGCACACACACGCGACGCACACCGAGACACACGGTGAGACGGCAGACGACGTTTTATGTACGCCGCCGCCACCTAGCGTTGTGTAGTCGTCTGCGACGCGCGGGGCAAAGTGTTCGTAGTGGGTCGGGCCGGTGTGGCGGGAGTTTGTCCGCGCGCTCCTCGTATTCCCGCGACTCAGTTTGTGTTCATACTGCTCGGCCGTCTGTTCGCTTCAGCCGTGATGCGTCCTCTTTCCATTATTACCGCCGCTGTTGCGTTATTATTACATACAACAACTATCGTACTGTAAACGCGTTTACCTGCTCTACCGCGCCGTTTCACAGCATTCTTCGGTGTCCTACCGCAACCGTACCTTCGTGGTTACCTTTTTTTTTATTTCGTACCAAAACGAAAATTCTACGAGTTTTTCCCACTTTTATTTTCTTCTGTTTTTCATTCTATCGAGCTTTTTTTTCCATTTGCTGCGCGACTACTGCAAAAAAAAGATATATATATATGATTTTTTTTGGATTGTGTTAAATATTTGTTTTTTTTCTCTCTTTCTTTCTTTTTTCGATTCAATTTTTAATACCTATTTTTGATACGATTGGTTTCGTTTCAATTTTTTTTCTTAATTTTTTTTTTTTTCTTCGAAATATTATCGTATTTTGATGTATTTTCGCGGCGGCGGTGGTGGCGACGACGACGACAACAACAACAACAACAACAACAGCGGCTACGTTGCTTTTTCATCTCGGTCGAGAATTTTAGTATATTACGTTATTGTGCGATGTTTACGAATTGAGTAAATCGTTTTGTTATATGTATGTGCCCGTGCCGGTCGGTGTTGTCCACCATTTTCGTGCATCTCTATAATCAACCTGTTCGGATTACTATTACGTATTGAAATTTCTAATCAAGACGCGTCGCCGACGATGATCGTATTGTATCATCTGAAATTTTCGTGAAATTAATCGCAAGCTGTGTAGCTGTAAATTTCTTTCTGTCTACTTACCACGTATTCTGACGACTCAACGACCAGACCTTACCCAGTATATTGGCCAAATATGACTTAGTAAATACGAAATATATTACTCGTCACCGACTCACTCACTGCGTATAGTTTTGCGTATGTACGTGTGTCTCTCTCTTGGTGTGTCTGTGTGTCTTGTGTGCTTCGGTAATATAAATGCCAAAGACAGCCATCTAGCTGTCGGATGGCCATCGTGTAAAAATCAACCGTCGATGATTTTTTAATTGATAACTCGAACGAGCTAGTTTTTTATTTTGTTTTCGTTGTTTACTTTTCGGTCGCGAACGTTTTTTTTATGTCACTAACAGCACTCTTAAAAAACGAAAGAAGTTTTTTTTTTTTTTTTTGTTTTTTTTTTTTTTGGGCGCGAACGTTTTTTTTTTTTTTTTTTTTACTTATGGTACTTTTGAGTGTTGTTGTGGTGGTCTCATCGTCATCGTAGTCGTCTTTGGTCTTTCTTCTTCCGATTTTTTGCGATAATATCGATAAGTGATTGACCGTGGCCCCGGGCTCTTGTAATCGGTATTTGGTGGTCGTGATCGCGGTGATCGGCATATATACAAGTGCGAGATTGTATAATATTATTTCTTCGGTAGAGTGTGTTGTTTGGTGATGATTATATTATGATATCTATGGATCAACACGCATCCTCTCTAGCATCGCTAGGTTTCAGTCTGAACGGAAGCGGACATAATGGAAACGGCGGTAGCGGTGCTGGAGGCGGCGCTGGAAACGGCGTGCAAGCCGGCCAAAATTCGGTGATCGAGAATGGCGGCGGAGGCGGAGGCGGCGGCGGTGGCAACGCGAATCCAAATTCGCAAACCCCACATTCGGTCGGCATAACCGGACCGCCACCGCCGCTATACGGCTCGCCGCCTTTATACACGGTGAATTCGTTGTCGGCGGCGGCGCCGCCGCCGCAGCAGCAGCAGCAGCAACAACAGCAGCAACAGCAGCCGCCTCAGCACCATCAACAAACCGCGCCTCAGCAACAAAACGCCGCTCAGCATAATTCCATGTTGAGTTACAATTTCAATAATTTGGACACTTCGTATTTGTTTTCGGGTACAGGTGCCGCGAATAACTCCAGCATGGAGGTGGCCGTCACCAGCGGCGTAATTAGCTATTCGCCTCAAGCGATAGTCCAACAGCATCACGGTACCTGTTCCAATCCGCCACCTACTGCTGACCTGCCCGATACGAAGGAATGTATCGAAGAATTGTGTCCGGTATGCGGCGACAAAGTCTCTGGTTACCATTACGGTTTGCTTACGTGCGAATCGTGCAAAGGCTTTTTCAAGAGAACCGTCCAAAATAAAAAAGTCTACACGTGCGTCGCCGAACGAAGTTGTCATATTGATAAGACCCAACGGAAACGTTGCCCGTTTTGTCGCTTTCAAAAGTGCTTGGAAGTCGGCATGAAATTAGAAGGTAAGCGTTATTTTTGTTTTACATCTTCTTACGTTCTCTATCTCTCTTTCTCTATCACCTGCATATTATGGCTAGAATACGCTACTTACTAAAAAAGCACTTCGAATATGGTACTTTGACTGAATACGAGTACGTATTAATCCCCCCCTCCCCCCCCCATTGTCATCGAGATGTATGTTGAATTGTCATGTTGTAGTTGACAGTGACACTCGAACGATGTGTAGAGTTCTGGTTCTGAATCCGAAATAAAAACTTCCATATAGTGTAGTTTAGGATCCTAAAATAATTACTTTTTATTGGCTGAATGGCTCTTTTTAGGATATAGCGTTGCTACATTAATTACTATAAAATACGCCGCTTTATTGACGTCAACTCAATGTCGTTATTACGTGGGTCTCTAGGTCTATTTTCTCTACCACCAGTTGTGTAGATATCGTCGTCGTCAATGGGTAAATTTGATTCGTGAAACTCGCTCCTTTAAATTTATTCCATAATCTATAGTTACTTCGATACTGATGTAATATTAAGAATTTTCGGAGGCAAGGTTTATGGTAAAATTTTTCATTGGTCGACTACATTTAGTTAATGTTTTTGAGGTTGGACCAACTGTAAGACTGTAAGAAAGTAATTGAACTCTGATACACGATAAATTTGGGTGTTGTTTTTTTCCCCTCAATATATCGAATACTGAAAAAAATTTTGTGGCTAAAAAAATCATCTAGGATGATTATAGGTACTATTTAATATACATAGTTGTTTCGATTACATTTTGGGAATACTTATTCTAAGTATAAATTTTAAATTATTATTCGCACAAATATACGATTAGACTAGCTGGATAGCTGGTAGCTGATTGGTGTTGGCCAGGGGCCTTATCAAGTTACATGAAAAAAAAATTTAATTACACATATTTAGTCTCTCTGTAAATATATACGTGTGATAACCTAATTACCAATGGTACAGCCATCGTAACGAAATTACTGTTTTGTAAATGTATCATTTTTTTCTACCGTGATTTGATATTGGTTGCTATTTTCACTTTTTTTAAATTTGCTATTTTATCAAGAGTTTTGTGATTTTGGGAAATTTTCAGTTATGTTTTGGTCATATTTTTTTTTTCGTGAAGTGCCTATTTACCCAACCAAGATCAGAGAAAAAATTTATAGAATATGATCACTTTTTGAACTTCGATCTTGATCACCTTTTTTCGAGTAGACTGGTCAGTACCAGAGATTAGATATTTCGTTATGTTGTTGTTTGAAAATCAAAATTTTCAATTATGAGTGATTTCCTTTACTTCAACAAATTTAATCGTTTTTTTTTTTGACAAAATTGGCTATTAATAGTACTAAATTCTGACAATGTTTCACTCCAATGCCTGACGGATAGAAATGGTAAAGTAGAGTCTGTTTTTTTAAAAATTTCAATAATGAGATTTGGGATTGTCGAAAATATGTGACGAATATTGACTAATTTTACAGTATTTAATCGATATTACAAGACTTGAAATTTAATTCAAAATTACTCGAGTTGAAGGCAGAAATTTGTCGAAACTAAAAACTGAAAAAATTTTCAAAATTGCGAGAGAAAAATATGTTAGTTACTAAAAATCTGTTTTCCTATAAAAAAAATTGTCCTTTATTACTGATTGTGAGAAATTTCATTTTATCAGTAACTTTTGATGAATTTGAACAAAAAATTTCCTTCGTTTGGCATTCAATTGTATCTTAAATTATGAAAAATCTCATATTAGTCCGGTCAAATTAGCACTAAATAACGAAACAGAATTATAGATCACCACTCCTTTAACAACGTATCCAAAATTGAATGAAATTGGACCAGTGCTTTACCCCCAATATCCTCATTTGTGCCCCAAAAACAGCTTTTTAACCAAAAACTTTGTTTAACTGTTTTGCTAAACGCGATACAGAAAAAAAGTTAAATTAAAAAATGTAGCTGGTCAAATTTCCAATGAAAAAGGTTATTGGATATTTTTTTCAAAAGTAGATTAAATCGCTTTAAAATGAGTTTGAAAAGGTCGCGTCATGTACTAACGTGATGTTCCGCGTGGTGTCTGTATTGCCTGGCGAGAGCCAGCGGCTAACGTTCGTAGACATGTGGGCTCAATTCTATTTTAGCATACTTAGGCAAATTATCTGGATTAAAATGCTATGTTACCTGATGTTGAAGTAATTATCGTTTGAATTCAAATGCAATATGCGTGTAATATTTTAAAATTATTTTAATTTTGTAAAATAGATTTATTCTCGTCGTAATTTTCACAACTACGAACTAAGTAAAATTGATGTCTTACGTTTATTTCTGGAGGGCATTTTTCTAAAAACATTTCCTTCGTAGATTTTCGATAAATCGTAAAAAAAGGCAAAATATGACATTTTTTAAAAACCTCTGAAAAAAAGGAGGGGGTAATAGTGAAAATTTGCTAACAACGATTATTTTGGGTTTAAATATGTGCAATAATTCCATTTTTAGAAACAATTTTTTCTTCATAATTTTGAACTTTTGAGTCAGTTCTGCAAACTGAAAAAATCGAGTCAAAAAAGTGAAATTTTTACCACATTAACAATTTGAGGTAATTTCGCAACTGTTGTGGCTTTGTCGTTTGCAGATTTCTAAAAGAAGCGAAATTCGGCCCACCCCTGTTTAGATTTGCTGAAAGAGAACAGAGCTCGCGTGTCTACAAACGTTTGCCGCTAGCTCTCGCGACGCGATAGAAATATCACGCGGAACATCGCGTTAGCAAATAACGCGCCTTTTTCAAACTGATTTTAAAGCGTTGCAGTCTATTTTTGAAAAAAATATGCAATAATCTTTTTTTTTGGAAATTCAACCAGCTATATTTTTTAATCCAACTTTTTTTCTGTATCGCGTTTAACAAAAAAGTTAAGCAAAATTATTGGTTAAAAAGCTGTTCTTGGGGCACAAATGTGAATATTAGAGGAGAAGAACTAGTCCGTTTTTGCACAATTTCGGATATATTGTTTGAAGGGTGGTGATCTACAATTCTGCGAAAAAATTAAGAATTATATCCATAAATTTTTCCGTTTTTTTGTCATCTTTTGCGCCAGTTTGACTGGACAACGTAGAGTTATGCTGGATGCACACTCCGACTAGAGCTTAGTAATGGCAAGTGTTTCACCTAAATTTGGCCGAAAAATGTATCGAAAACGACGCGTTTCTATTATGTTGATTAGTTTATGTCTGGCTGCGAGGTAATTTTTTCCCAATGTATCTTCGATGTAAAACTAGTTCTCAACGTTATAATTTATGCACCCTTTGTTATCATTGTAAAAGTATCTTAACTTATCGTTCGAGCTTATTAACGTTGAAACGTAAACGTACACAGGTAAAGGTACCTATACAAAGTGCACGAATAAATACGTATGTATGTTCGTATTTACGTAGAACGAAATTACGATACGTATATTATAATATATGAGAGAATACGTTCGACTTCATTCCAGACTGTAACATGTGTAAATAGTAAAATATATACGTACGTAGGTAGAGGTAGGTAAGGTATACACATTTGTATTTGGGTACTTGAAAGCGAGAATTTCAGACATCCGGTTACATTAATATGCTCACGAAAAGTAATAAGTATATAAGGTGTACCTAACAAGTACAATGTATTCTCTGTCATCCTGTTTGGTGATAATCTCGTCGTGATAAGCATTTGAAATTTTTCACTATACGTACAGGCGACATCTGCATGGTGGGGAGGGGGTGGGGTAAAATAGAGCGAAATACGTATGTACGTAATATCTTCGTTCATATTCGATAAGAACAAAATAATTATCCTCCTATTATGATGAATCGGTGATAATATTTTTAAACGTGTCGATAAAGTGGTACATATAGCTACATACTACATACTACATACTACATACACAGCTTCTGTTGGCCAATGTTTTGTGCTCGCTAACAAACCTGTCTAATATAACTAAACGACGAGTGAAATAATATTCACCAACGTACGTCTACGTATAGAGATGATAAAATGTTTGAAATTCGCGATAAAATACGAATTCGAGTACGATACACACAGTCTGGTTGGCCTAGTGGCCTTAGATAAGGAACGTACCAATTTTCGCGATAACCGACCTACAGACCCACTGTTTATTTAGTTCCGTTTGTTTTACAATTTACTTCACTTATTACTGGTAATAGGTAAAAACGAATTTTTTTAGTTTTTGTGGATGGTTATTTTTTATTCTTCGACATTTATAGGTACGTCGTTTTTCATTATTGTATCGACAGGTTTTATCAATATTTATTATGTTATGTCACTTTATGGTATAAACGTTGGTTCGTGTTACTTTTTTTAACTCGTTTTTGAAAGCGAAAGTGTAAAAGTTCTCGTATCTCGACGTTGTTTCGCTGTATTTTGGTGAATTTATCGTCGCAACAAATTATATTATTTTTTAAATACCTATTTATTTTTATATTGTTACGGAAATTCGTTAGTCAGAAAGGAACTGCAATCTACCAAGTGAAAAGCTGTTATCGTGTTGCTGGTTCAAGTTCAGGTTTTTTTTTCTCAGTACTTTAATTGTTGTGGTTTTGGATAATTATGATTTCTGTAGGATTTTCATTTATATAATCGCGTAGCTATTCGTAATGATGATTACGTTGTAAGTGTTCATCGATAACTGGCGTAGGCAAGAGTGATGATAATTCAAGTTTATCCGACTGATTAATCTGTTGAATTAAGTTTTTCATATGTTTTTCTCAGAATTTTGGTATAGTATGTTTCAAAAAATCTCTTTCAAATTTTCATCCATACATCGCGTCCTATTTCATTGGCTCGAAAATCAACCTTCGAATATTTTCAAATAAATTCTCGAAAATTACTCGAAATATTTTCCGAACGTATTAAAGGTTTTCTTTGAATTCAAGCTAAGAGCAATAATATTAAATAATATACGTCCAAAGTCGTGTCCAGTGTCCAGTGTCCAGCCTTTATAGTTGCTGTCCTGTACAAGGTGTGTTATAAGAAATATAGGTATTTTCGCCTCGAAATAAAATTTTTAAAATTTCATATACCCAAGTTAGCGGCATCTCTGGTAGACTATTTTTTCCTGGCTAGTTTCGTGTTAATTTTCTTGGAATAAATCCAAGCTTGCCATCGAAAATAAAAATAACGAGAAGATATTGCTCCAGTATTATACTAAAAAGTAGTAGAAAAAATACGGTAAAAATAAAAAATTTTCTTAATACATTAGGCATGCACATTTCGATTTTATTTTTAAAAAATTTAAAATTTAAATCGATTCAATCTATAAGATTTCAGCGCAGAATTACGATATTACATCGTATTCCATGAATTCCTTGGTTTCGTAAAGTTGAACGTGTTTACGCCTAAAATACATTTTTGAATAAGTTATTGCTGAGTTAATTGAATGTAAGAACGATATTGTAATTTTAATTTTTTTTGTATTTCACGAAAATCCAAATCTTTACTTCTGTATTATAACACTAAAATCAGTAACGCAGTTTTCATAATTTTCCCAAAGGTTAATTTTGTTTTCAACGATTCTTGCCTTCGAGTAATCAATTTTAACCTGATTTTCTATATCAGATTGCAAATGAAAACCCCGGCTATTACGATCTGTGTGTAAAAATTTTCTCTGACAATTATCAACAAAACCTGTTTTAAAGTCTTTTGATAATACCATTAAAATTATTCTTGTTTATTTTCTTTCTCCGCGAAAACTAGAATCATTTATATCGCTCTGTACTGTTCAAAATCGCTCAAATTTGGTCAATAGGCTCAGTTTCACGGCAAATTATAGATATATGAGTGGGGCTGACCTTGAGTCAAAGTTCAGTTATGCTTAAATTTGGGACACAGGATGCTGAGGTGCAAAAGTCGTAAAAATTGTTCCTTTTTGAGTCAATCAATAACGAATTCAAAGTTGTATAGCATATCCAAAAATTAGCTTCTCAAGTCAGAATAGGCTGTTTCATCCACTTCTCTTCTTCAAATTAAGGTATGTGGTTCAAATTTGACATGTACATTTAGTGAATGCCTTAGATGTGCCTTTTGAGGGTTTCAACTTTTTAGCCTCGTCGCATCCGTTCACAGCTGCAAAAATGTAGTTTTGTGGTAGGTTTTTCTTATTTTTTGATTTTGTTCCTCGCATATGTGATGTGGAATGAGAAAGTGAGATTAAGGGCAAAAAGCTCGTTTTTGAATTAATACTGGTTTTGGGTACTTTTGGGCATTGTAAAATGATTGAGAAACATCGCCCTTAAAAACGTAATTTGGAGATCGGCCTTTATCTTGCTTTATCTCAAAAATAGTCGGTTGAAATAAACTTCCAAGATGACTCATTCGAAGCAGCAAGGTTTCACTTTTATTTTCCATCTAATTTCATGGAGGTACGAGCTATACCTGTGTTCAGTGTTACGCGAAAAAATGTAAAAATATTCTCACCAAGAAGTCAAACTTTAAACCTAATTTCCCGGAAAAGTGATTCTTGCCCTTAACTTAATTTTTTCATTCCAACATCCCCTATAAATTGAGCTAGGAAGTTGAAATTCGGTGTTTGGATTTAGTAGGGGGTCTTGAGTTGTGCTTTTTGGTTGTTTCAGCTCTTCACTCCAATATTTTTCTGTGCCCCGACAATAATTCAAGAGAAAACATTCCAAAGGGCTCTTTTTTTTTTATTTCATAAATGGACAATTCGCATATCTTTTTTACTTTATTGCGATGTTTTTTTTTTTCGTGACTAATATTCAGTTGAAAATATCATATTCATTCTGTATAGCTTCAGCTTTTATTCATTTGGATTTTAATCGTGTTTTCAACGAAATTTGTCAATTTCTAACAAACATTTCGGTTTGGTCTGATAAATTTTCCAAATGTTGTAGGAAAATTAATATAATACGTATCTAGTCGAATTTTTGGGCCTGTAGTGCATAATATAACGAACAATGGTATGTTTTTTCTACACGCGAGAGGGGGGAGTGAGGTGGGAGGTGAAACTATATTTTAACGATTTTAATAACAAAACACAGAAAGGAAAAAAAACACCTAATATATGGTTTGTTTACTTAGCTCGGTTATGCAGTGTGTATCAACCAACTCGAACGCACCAGCAGAGTAATGAGAGTAATTACGTATGTAATATGTACGTACGTACGTACCTACGTAGTAGTACTTAATTTCGATAGGTATACTGTAGCTAGGTACGAGTACGAGGGCGCAAGGTGTACCATTATACCTAACGTGAATGTATACTTTTAAAAAATTGTGATTCATTGCCGAGTGAATGACTTTAATCTGGAAGTGCTTTAAATTGAGGCAAGTCTGCGGCGTCGAAGTCAACTATTGAATTCGAATTACGTTATCTGATTAGTATTCATTGCGTATCGAATTCGATGGACGAAGCGTACGGTAGATATAAAAGTAGGTACTTTTGCAGTCAGTGGACGACGAATCGTATAATCGTAATCGTAAAACCGATTCGTCTTTTACCATTTATTTGTTCTTCTGTATGGTAAAAGACGTTCGCTTTCAAAAGGATTAAGTTAACGGAGATTTTCTTCTTCTTTTTTTTTTTTTTTTCATATATAAATTAGGTCACACAAAGTTTTATCGCAGCAGTGGTTCTCATTTCATCGCCCAACGAGCTTTTCAAATATACTCGTTATGTTACCTCTCTTGGCCCCGACAAAAGAATCTTTTGAAAAATATAATACGACGAGTGACAAATCGCGACCTATTTTTTGAGATAGCGGTGGATTGTAAAAGGTGAAGTTTTTTTCTTTTTTTATTTTAAGAGCCGACAAGAGGTCGCTTTATATATATACGTGGTCGTTGCATATTGGTATACCGAATACCGAAGCTTACAGTATTTTCGCGTAAAATATAAAATTAGCGTGATTGCAAAGGTTGAAATTTCCGTTAACGATATAGGTACACTTTTTACTCTCTATATTTATTAGCAATTATTCGTGTATAGCAGCGTAATGTAAATATGATGCTAATGTTCGTAGCGCGTGAAAGATTTTAAAAATATGTTAATGCGCGAATCGAGTATCATTTTTCTTTTGTTTTCAAGCACACGCAAGTTTTCAGGTTTAATGAATTCTTAATTAGGTGTTGAAGTAGCAAATACGGTGACACGTCGCTTGTAAACGATTACAGCAAATTAGTCTTTCGTTTTGGGAAATCAACGAAGTACTGCGGTGAAAAAATTTTTCTTCCTCCCAAACGGTGTTAGTAATTTATGTGCAGACTGTAGATACCCATTATGTGCTGAAGTACATGTGCTGGCGAATTTTACCCGTTTAGCGATCACGTGTGTGTGTGTGTACGTGGATCATCGGTTCGTCAAAAAAATGTTCTTCTATGTTTTTTCTCTTTCTTTTTACTATTCGAAGATCGACGATTTTTGGTTAGTGTTGGAATTTTTTCCATCGGTTCGAACTGACTGAGAAACGTGCATACGGTTTACGTATGGATATGTTATTATGATTTTCACGCTTCGTCGACCTAACTACCAAAAAAGCACCTATAATTCTCATGGGTATTTTTGTTTGTTCTGAGTAATTCGAATCATTTTTACCACCGCTTATAATTATTTCGTTTATTTTAGTAGCCGAGTTTTTTTTTCTCTTTCTTTAAAATTTCGTCTTTATTACGCCTTGCGCTTCGAATTCGACAATGAATGTTTTCGTGATATTTACGAGTTACGTAATTATCGGTGTTGCTTTTTCCCTTTTACAATTTATTTATTATAATACTTTTTTGAACGTAGGAGAAAAAAAAAATCATTTTCTAGTATAATTTGCGAGCAAATAAACACACGTACGAAATTATACAGGGAATTTTTGCTCGGTGTTTAGATGGCGACAATTGGTAGTATACTCGTATTTCAGTGGGTTGTGTTCTAAATTAAGACGTATTGTTTGTATAATGTATTTATGCTCTAGCTCGTTTGCCATGTTACGTACATGTAGACTTGATATTCGAAAATTCTATCAATTTCCTATTGCCGACCAGATGACCGCTGCATGCTGCGGCATTGCATATGAAAAATCTATTACGTAGAGTATATTCTGTTGCTGAAAGCAGTGTGCACTTTTTTGGCACTTTTGTCGCCAACGGAGGTGATTTTTAGCTGTGTTTTTCTGTGTCGTATTGTCAATGAAAATAGGTCTATTACGGTCTACGGATCTGCAGCAGTCGGAGGGGGAGGGAATGTCAACAAAATCCACCTTGAGCCTCGTAGAGACCATTACAATTATTTTTGTCCATGCCAGATATATTTTTGTTTTTTCATTCCTCCCCCCCCCCCGAACCTCAAAATTATTTACGCCACTTAATACGGACCAAAATCGATAAAATTAGGAAAATATGCTTCGATTGGCGAAGTATTTGATATTCTGGAGTGGGGATGTCCTGGGGTCAAAATTCAGCTGTGTCCAAATTTGCGGGAGGGGGTACTGAGAAGCTAAAATCGAAAAAATTGTTCTCTTTTGAGTCAATCGATAGACTATCCGAAGTTGTCTATCATATCCAAAAATCAGCCTTCTAAGTCAATTAGAAGGGGGTATATGAGGGTTTCCCTCCTTTCTTACTTTGGAAAAGGGATATTCCTCCCCCTTTTCCCCTCGAAAATTGCACTAAGAAATTGAAATTTGATATTCGGACTTGGTGGGGACCATAGATGCTCGTTTCGGGGGTTCGACTTTTCAGACCCATTGCATTCGCTTACAGCGTCAGTTTTTACCAATTTTTCAACATTTTATCGTAATTTTGTATCAATTTTTTGTACTTTTCATCTTTTAATTAAATTTTTACAAAATTATCGATAGTTTTCTACGATTGTTTTAATGATTTTTGTTCATTTTTTGACACTTCGTACCAATTTTTTTTTCGAAAATTTTTACCTAATTTTCGATGATTTTCAACTATTTTTTTTCATAATTTAAGTTTATTATCACCTATTTTTCATAATTTTTTTATAATTTTTGTTCAATTTTTGGTACTTTTTACTTATTGTTTCAAACATTTACAACGCTTTGACCTTGAAAAAATGCTGTTCCTCCCCTATCTGCCCTCCAAATTGAGCCAAAAAGTTGAAATTTAGTGTGTGGACTTGGTAGAAGCCCATGTGGTCTTTTGGACGGCTTTTATTATATGTTTCGGATTTGTTACTCGTATAGCTCCCTCCAAATTGAGCTAGGAATTGAAATTTGGTGCATACATTTAGTATGGGTCCTAGATATGTCTTTTTGGGGGACACCCTCTCACCCTCTCACTCACGGCTTATTTTTTGAGTTTGTTCCTCGCATAATTTCCCTCCAAATTGAGCTTTCAATTTTCATAATTATAATATTTTACGAAAGCGATGCCTTTTTTTTATGCTATTTTACCAATTATTAGGATGGAAAATTACCATCGACAAGAATAATAAACGAAACAGAAATCAATCGTGTAGTGTTGAAATTACGATACACCCTGTTTACGTATCCGCGCATTAATAAATAAAATGCTTACCTCTTTGAGCGGTAAGAATTATATTTTCTGCTGTAGTGTTGCAGTGTTGTGATTTTTTGAAATTCAAAGTATCGTTAATATCCATAGAATTCGAGTTGGGTTGGAAATTCTTGTACATTTGATCGCCTAGGTTACGTGTTTATCTACCTGAATCGTTGGCTGGGGTATTGAGTAAAGTATACCCAAGTGATGGAGTACCTTTTTTGGTAACCTCCCCTTTTTTTACATTCATTTGATTAATTATGGTTAGACGATACTTTTGAACAGTTAATTTTGTGAGACGACGTTAAAATTCTAACTATTGCATTACTAATATTTTTCATTATTTTTAATGTTAATTTGACCATTTTTTTTTAAATTACGTTTTGAAATAGTCCGTTGTTTATTTATTGTGGATCTCGAATGAGGCCCTTTTTCCGGAGTTTAATTTATGCAAAGTTATAGTTCGCAGTTTTGTTTTGGTATAGCCAACCACCTACGCACTTGATTCTGAAAACAAATAAAAAAATACACCAACTAGTCGGGAAAAAAAATTGCTAACTTGTTCAGCTGGCGAAATGAAATCTACTTCGAATACATACTGGTAGGAGAAAAACCTAACGAATTGTGAATTCTTTGAAAATTTTTGTCATAATGAAGTACCAACATTGGTGCTTGTTGGTAGCGGGGTTTCGTTAATATGATCAGATAAACGTAAAAGTTTCTAACAAAGTAATCAGAGAAAGGAGCGACGAGCATAACAAAAACCACGTAATCGTCGACTGAGTTAATTTAACAGCGTGTGTGTGTGTGTGTGTGTATGTTTTTTTTGTACATATACCTTCAGTACCTGTACCTACCTGCCTTTGGTCGAATATTATTTCGAGAGTAGGAGAAAAAAAAAATACCAGAACGAAAGAAAGCGACGACGACGACGACGCATCGAGGGGTTTGAAAATATCTCATTAAAAAAAAAAAAAAAAAAAAATCTAAAGACAGTCTTTTGTCGTTTTCATTGCCTGCACCTTTTACCGGTTTAAAACGAAGTACCGTTATTTTGGTGGGTTGGATAGACCGTATAGTCAAAGCACACCTGTAGCATGATTCTTATGCGGGATGTTGTGCGCTTGGTGGTGCTGTGCTGCAACAAGAAGGCGGCCAACAGCGTTGACCAATTTCGAACAAGTGTAAAATGATCGTATAGTCAAGTTGAACGTTCTTATAGGTTATAGAGTAAGTTACGTAACGCCGTAATTGGAAAGTAATTAATATATACGCGCGTAAACATTTACCGCACTTGAACTGATCGTTTGTAAAAAGAAGAAAAAAATAGAAAAAAGATATAGTCCAATAAAAAAAAAGCGGGTTAATAAACCCGTTATAAGATTATGCGCTGCATAAAATGTTGCAAATCAATAAATAAGTACGAGTATAGTACATACTACGTACTATGTACGTAGTATGTACTACGTATATAGGTTTTTATAGTAATGAGTTCGTCAAAAAATAAATTAGTGCTGTACCTCTTTGAAAAATTATTCAACCTAGCGATGTTTTTACATTGTACCTACTTAATTACGATCGTTAAAAAATTCTAATTACTTTTTTCTAGCTTATCGCTGTAATCGAATTTTTTTTTTACGAAAAATTTTACAATATTGTTTCGTCGATACGTTATAAAGTCCTTCTTGTGTTGTGGTTCACTCTTCTGTATTAAATCGTCGATTATTCTTTGGATATTTCTTTTGTACATATTTTTATATTTTAAATGAAGCTTTTATACTATCGATATTTTGCTTTGCTCTGATTTTGTGTTTTCTTTATTATCATTATTATTATTATTATTATTATTTTTGAAGCCATAGAAAGAATAAACTAGAGCTTCTTGAATTTCGACTCATCTTCGGTTATGGTTCAATTAATCGTAAATCGCGATCTATAAAGTGGCTGTTGTTTCTACCCATCGTATGGCTACTCAAATTCGCAGCTTTTTACAGGCATTCCAATCAGAACAATAATGTTGGAATTTCGTATATCTGTCAAGTTGATACGCCAATTCGCTTGCCATTAAAGCTGATTGCAGTATAAGACTGCTATAAAACGATAAACATGTTCAAAATGCAATCCTTTTTACTGTTTTTTAAGAAATGTAAGAATCTTTGAATAAGCGAGGACTGCTTACACGAATAATTAGTATTTTCAAATTTTCGCCTACACTTCTCTCGAGCTATTTTTTCCTTTGCTTAGACGTCTCATTTAATTTCCAAATTTTTGTTCATTCGTAAAAAAAAAATAATAAAAAAAAAATTTGCTATACGAGTATAACGATAAATGTAGAATAGACATGAATAGAAATCATGTTATTTTTAAGTTGAAACATTCACTACAGTAAATTTTGTACTTCAGTAAATAGAAAGTGGAGTTATTACACAAGTTTGTCAAAATATTGTGATTTTTGAACTAGAGTGTAATTTTTCGCTTTATGTTTCCTTCAAGTCAATAAAATGGTCTGTAAGATCTTTGGTCAAGGGATGAAAATTTGCTATTTGAGTTTCTGCATCGCTGTAATCCAATATTAATTTTATCAGAGAGACCGAAACCGTTTTGTACTCTCTACCAGACAGTTAAAAAGATATATTTCTGCACATCGTAAAAACTGGGATTTTTAATTTTCCAAAAAATCCAAAAGAAAACAGATTTTTCCGTCACAAGTATTTGGGAACAGTTTTTGACTGAAACAATTACAAGTTTCAAGGTACATTTCAGTTTACATCTGAGGCATTTCAATTTTAGTTTTTTTTTTTCCTGAAAATTGTAAATGACAACGAAAAAAATTTGCGATATGACGTCAAATCGACTTGGTAAAAATTTGGAGTTTTCAATTTTACTTCTGACTGTCCTCAAATTAGTTTAAAATAGTAAAATTTGCAATGAGAGGTGGAAAAAATTTATTTTATTTTTTGAATTTTTTAGTATTGATATGGCATATTAAATCACTTCCAACGTAAAAATAAGTTACGTTTTTGTCGGGGTGGGGAGGGGGGGCGGTACTAAACCATTTTCAAAATTAGAAAAAATAACATTTATTTTGAATTTTTTTCGAGATAATGAAGTAAAAGTACGAAATGTCATCAATTCATCAATTCTGATGTTATAATGAATGAAAATATTTTTTAGCCTGATTTTTCTAGTTCGTATTGTTAATGAAAACCAAGGGTATTACGGTCTATTGACTTATGGTGGAGTAGGGGGGGGTTATATTAACAAAATCCGTTTTGGGGTCCTAGAAGACTATTATCACCTTTATTGACCATGTCAGACATTCATTTTTACTTATTTATTTTTTTTCATACACTAAAAATAATTTTCTCATCTCGATACCGACCAAAATGGATAAAATTTGCGAAATAGGCTTCGATTGGCAGCGGATTTGATGTTCAGAAGTGGAGATAACCTGGGATCAAAGTTCAGTTGTGCTCAAATTTGAGAGAGGAGCACTGAGGAGTTGAAATCGTAAAAATGTTTTTTTTTGAGCCAATTGATACATAACCCAAAATTGTATTGCATATTCAAAAATCACCCTCCTAGATCCATTAAGAGAAGAAATATGAGGGGTTTTCCCCTATTTGACCTTGAAAAAGGGCTTTTCCTCCCCTATCTCGCCTCCGAATTGAGCCAGGAAGTTGAAATTTGGTATGTAGTTTCAGTAGAGACCGCAGATGTGCCTTTTGGGAGGTGTCGACTTTTCAGCCTCCATTATATTTCCTACCACTATCATTTCACTAATTAGGAATAGAGCAACGCGAATACTTTTTTTCTTCTTACATAATTACAAATATATCACGAAAATCACGCTGAAAAAGTATTGCAATACTTTTTTTTTCCATTTGTACGCTTAAATGATTTCGTACTTATCGGCTAAAAATAAAAAAAAATTCAAAAACTTAATTGCTGTCTTAAATGGTCCATTAAGACGCGTCGATACCAAAGAATTCTAAAAAGAAAACTTTTTTTCGATTTGTAATGAAAATTTTGTAATTTTTAAACCAATTTAGCAGGAGTCAAAAGTTAAATTACGGACCCCAAATTTTTACCACATTCATTCGGCCTCATTGTACGACTTTTCTCACGACTACTTTCCCCTTCTTTCGAAAAGAAAACCTTAAATTGAAACGCCCTAGTACCCTACTGTCACAATTATTAGTTTCAGTCGTAGTATTGAAAACTGCGACGTTCTGCTATAGCTAAAAGCCCATATAGTCGAAATGGAGCTAATACCGTGGGATCATGGTCCGGCCAATGGGTGAGTGCGGCAACGTTTCAATGTTTAAAAATTGAGAAAATTGTATTTTAAAATTTTTTGATATGATCGAGTTTGAAATTCGTACAATTCAGTTGTATTATATTTTCCTTAAATATTCCTCGTTCGCCACCCAATTTCACATCGTCATTCTTCACCCTCCCTAACGCATTACTCGGCAACACAGCGTAAAATTTCGTTAGTATTTTGTAATTAGAAGAAAATTATAGGTTAAAAATTTGTGCCAAACCGAACGGGCACTTGAATTCTGTTTCCAGGCCAACGAGAATGAGTCTACCCTCTACCGCTATGTAACTGTAACACATAATGATAGACACTTCGTAGAGTAGGAATCAGCGGAAAAAAAATTCGATAATTTTTTTTTTGCTATCGAAAACACCGCAAATATTCGATCAGTTCAGGCCCGTAGTCAGAAGGGGGCAATAGGGGGCGTTGCCCCCCTAGAATAATTTTTGCCCCCCTAGAAAAATTACCCAAAACCCCCATTTTTTATTTTTTTCTTGGTCATTGACACAAAAATTAATAAATCCACATA